>VYZV01003360.1:24905-39728 GCA_013401275.1 Pandion haliaetus | reverse complement strand
GGGGGGGGGGGGGGGGGGGGGTTAAACCCATTTGATGATGCATTTCTGGTGAGGTCTATGGCGGGTGCTGGGGAAGGGCTGGTGCTGGGCGAGGGTGCCGGTGGTGCTTGCTGGCCGAGCCCGGGGTCTCCAGCCCGGCTGGCCCGACGCGGGGCTGCTCCGGCAGCAGTGGGGTTTGTCACCCTGAGCGCTGGAAGCCCTGGCCACCAGCCGCTGAGACTGCCAGTGCTTCAGAGGTTGTGGTGGGAGGGACCTGGAGCAGAAGACCCTCGTCTCCTTCCCATGGGTAAAGCATGAGCCCGGCGTCAGGACTGCAGCCACCTCCGGCCCCGCTTGTGCCCGGCAGCTGACGTGAGCGTGAAGCTCTGCAGCCCAGCTGGGCTCAGGCTGCCTGCCCAGGGGTTGGGGTCCGGGCTGACGGCCCCCCACGGGCCCAGGGTGAGCCCCCTGTGCAGGTGGGCTGCTCCTGCTTGCTGTCGTTCGAGGTGTGCCTGCAACTGCAGCTGAAACCTGGGCTTAATATTCACTTTCCCGTGGACTGAGTACACTGTAATATCTGGATTTCTCTTTAATGTATTTTATCTGTGAAAATTAGTGGTTTATCTCATCATAAATACGGATTTGAGAAATGAAGCGTGACTGAGATATTGCAGAGTGCAAGTCTGATTATTTAAACACATTTCTGAGCACTTCAATTTCCATTTTGCTCCTTCACTGTATGACATACGTTCTACCATCAGAAGGTTTTCCCAAACCCATTGCCACATGACTCAGCCCAAACTGCTAGTTAGGTTTAAATTTATTCAGATATGTAATTTTCCAACATAGTTTATCTTTTCACGGGGCACGGAGATAGAGATGGGCGAGCGCAAGAAGTAGCTCACTCTAGATGATGCGCTGTTGATCACTGGCGAGCACGGAGGAGGGAAGTGGGTGCGTACGCAGAGACCTGGAAAGTTACAGAAAGTTGGGGAAGGAGAAGAATCACGTTATGGGGAAGCTGAGCAGCCGGGCAAGGATGCACGACTGGGAAGCGCAGCAGTTGCTGATGGGCTCAGGACCACGAGACCCCGTTCAGAGCATCATCACCCCCGGGCACCTCGACCCCCGCGACCTTGTGATGGGCTGAGGTGGTTGCAACTGCATTTGGGCACCGCTGCTGAAAACAGGGTGAAGCAGCATGGGGGACACCGCGGGCTGGCAGGCAGAAGGGACCAGCACCTCCTTGTCTATGAGCTTCCTCCTTTCCGCGTTTTCCCTGGTGGGAATGCGCATCCGAGGATCACCGTGCCCAAGGGAGCCCTTTGTCTCTGCCGGCAGCACTGCCCTGCTGCGAGTGGCCCTGCCGGTGAGGAGCCGGGTCGGTGGAGACCTCCATCAGCCCTCGGGTCGGCCGCTGGCCCTGGAGCAGGTGCCGCGTCCCTGCGGGCTGGAGCGGGGCTGGGACACGTAGATCTGAGCCCCAGCACCGGCCCTGACCAGGGGAACTGCCCAGTAATTAGCACTTGTTCGCTCCCAGCGAGTGTAATGTCTTGCAAATGGGCTGCTCGGAGAGAAATGTTAGTGCAAGTGTCTCGTGGCAGGTATTTCACATCTAAATTGCCTGTTTAGGTAATTTAAACTTTGCTTAATAAATGGACTATCTCTTCTGTCCTCAGGTATTTAGTCTTCCTGCAGATCAAAAGGGATCTCTACCATGGCCGTCTCCTCTGCAAGACTTCGGATGCTGCTTTGTTGGCCGCCTATATCCTTCAAGGTAATGCTTTTTGACAAGATAAATTTGCTTTTCATGCTAAGTACTGATTACATTATTTCACTTACAACAGATCACTGCACCTAGAATACAAATGTCAGCCCGCCAGCGCAGGCCTCATGCTTCAAGGCTGTGCTTGTGCCCTGCAGTGCCAGGGGAGGGGAGGGCGAGGATTGATGTTGGGGTCTCACCCGCAGCAGAAGCACCGTGCTGCCGTCTGCTCCCTGAGCTGTCCCACCTGTATTCGGGGCAGCGGCATCCCCATGAGCATCCTCTCAGCTAACCCAGCCCGTGTCTCCTAGTTCTGTGCTTGTCCAGAGGCAGAAGCAGCCCGGTGACAAAGCACTTCTCTTTCTGGGGCTGTGCACAGCCTGCGGTAACTGGCAAGCGCCCACAGTTTGCAGTTGCAAAGAGGGCTCCAGAGTGAACCGCAGTCTTGCGGATCACTAGGACGGATGAAGACGGCCTTGGGTAAGCTCATCGCTTGCTGCCGAGCGCCTCGGCAAAGAAAGCACTTTTGTCAGCAAGTTGCCGCCGCGCTGGTGGAGGTCAGAGCAGGAGGTGGGAAAAGCTCTGAAAAGCTTCTGCCTGATCTGCCCTCCTGCCTGTTCTCCTGCCGGCATGGCTCTGCCTGCCCTTGCCTCCACTGCCCGTGGCCCTGGGAGCATGGAGGTGGCCAGCGTCTGCCTGGCGTGGTGCAACGCCTGGGCGCCCAGCGAGGGGTCGTCAGGCTGTTTGGAAGAGCTGGGCGGTGCTGGTGGTGGAAAGGCACCTTGACATGCCATTAGTACCGCCACGCTGGGCGTGCGAGTGGGCTTCCCCACCCAAGGGTGCTTGGCTGGGCGCGATGCCGGGGCCCCTCTCTGCAGTCCCATGGTGCCTGTGGTCCCGTCCCCAGGATGAGCTGGGTGGGGATTGCCCCAGCAATCAAAAAAGAGAAGTTTCCGCTCCAAAGCGTTTTGGCGTGATTTCACAGTGCTGGTATGCTTCCCCCCTTCTAGTGTTTTAAGCAGGAAACATAAAAATTAATGTAACGTCTCCATCTCGCTTAGGACCTGAGGCTGGAGGGAATTAAATGGGAGCAAGGTCCTTTCATCCCCAGTGGCAGGAGGCTGCTGGATTACTGTAAATCCCAGCAGGAGACACCAGCTACAGAGCCGTGCTACAGTGAAATGCCAGCGGCGATCGCTGCCGGCTCCCACGGGGTGCTGGGAGATGGAGCGGAGCTGCGTCAGCCCGCGCCGAGGAGAGAGCAGAAATCCGGTTGTCTCGGGCATTTCTGCACCCTGGTCTCGGTGCTCGGGGTCGGGGCCGCTGGGAGTGTCTTGAGGACAGACCTGTCACTGTGCTTGCAGCTTGCCCAGGCTTGAAGCAGGTTTTCCAGGCAGGGGATCAATCCCTGCCCGCAGCCGTCGCAGGCAGCACCCCCCCTGCCCCGCTGCAGGGCAGAGCGGCTGGGTCAGTCTGTCCCCATGATCACCCAGCACCACTTCCCCCGGGTAGGTAAGGAGGGGAAGGAGCTTTTCTCAATGTCACCTCACAGATTTCCAACTAATTATATTTTGTCGAAGCGCAGTTGCATCCACAGGGTGAGCAGAATTTGCTCTCTGCCTTGTTCCCAGCCAGCTGGGATCGGGGTGGGGGCCAGGGGTGCCATCGCACGGACCTAGCGTGGCTCCCAGGAGGTTCTTGTCACATAGCTTGAGGAATTAATAAATTTGGGACAGTGACCATCTGCTGCCAGGTGATTCCCAAGCAAAGAGTGAAATTAATTGGACGCAATTAATGCCTTACAAACAGTCCCTCGTGATGGGAAGCATTGCCTGGGTCGGAGCAGCATTCCTGGGATGCTCTGAGCCCTGACCCTGCGCCCGGTTGCCACCGGCTCTGCTTGCTGCCGAGGCGGGTGCTGCTGGGACGGGGGTGCACGCTGCGGTCTGGGTTGTGCTCCTGTTCCTGACTGGTTCTGTCTTCCCCCAGCCGAGATCGGGGACTACGACCCAGGGAAGCACCCAGAAGGCTACAGCTCCAAGTTCCAGTTCTTCCCCAAACACTCGGAGAAGCTGGAGAGGAAAATTGCGGAGATCCACAAGTCAGAGCTGAGGTACGGCTGGGCGGCTTTGCTGAGTGGGAGCATCGGCTGCTGCAGGGATTACTGATGCTAGGCTGATTTTTATCCCTCTTCAGGATTTTCAGTCATGCCATGGCATGAGCACTCCCCGCTCTGGTCTGTCAGGTCCAGCTGAGAGCCACCAGTGCTCTTGCCAGTGTAGGTAATAGCAAAAATGCAGAGCAGCGCGTGCTTTAGGAAAGCAGGTCGTTCGGTGGCGTAGGGGCATTACAACAAATCACGCTGCAAGAGGAGCTGCTGTGTCCCACCAGACCTCTGCTCGCTGAAAGGAAAACGTGATCGAGCGGCCAAGGACAAGCCACAGAAAGTGCAGACAAATAAAAAAGTACACCGGCAATGTGGCAGTCCGGTCCTGGTGCAAAGTCAGCCCTGATCCCTCCTGCCCCAGGGAGGGCTGAGGGTTTTCTCCTGCTCCTGGCTGTTGGCTCAGCCGGCATAACCTGAGGGGGTCCCTGGTCTTCCCCGGTGGGACGAGGACCGTGACCAACCCACTGTCCCCCATAGATCCCCTCCTGCCATCTCCCTGCGCTGCCTTCACCCCGCTCTGGGGACGTGAGGGGTGACACCGTCAGCAAAGCCCCGTCCTCCCGTGGCACTGGCTCTGCCTCCGGTGCTGCGTGCCGGCCAGCCGGCTGCGCACCAGTCCCCGGGGAGGACGGTGGGGTTTTGACCTCCCAGAAACCCGGCAGAGCCATGCCCTTACGTGCTGTGGGCTGCTGCCTTCTGCCCGGCGAACTCCCTTTTCCTCCCCACCTGACGAAATGCCTGCGCTGCGTATAGGAAATTCAGCCCTAAATTTTGCAGATGCTCCTGAATTTTGGTCCTTTCTAGTGCTGCTGGTTCAGCTTATCTCCTGCTAGATCAAGCTGGCAGGAGAAGAAAGGCTGGGTTTCAGTGCTGGTCTCCTGCTGCAGATTGATTGTGCTAATGAATGTAACGGGAATATGCCATGGCTGATGCCTCTTGTCATTAACAGAAACCCTGTAACTGAGGGCTGACTTTCACATTCATGTCTTCCATGCAATACTTTTTTTTTCCCTCCTGTAGTGGGCAGACACCAGCTACTTCCGAGCTGAATTTCCTCAGGAAAGCCCAGACTCTGGAGACCTACGGGGTTGACCCACACCCTTGCAAGGTAAAACAGTGTTCTGAACACTATTCCTTGTGTTGGATTTCTCACTCCAGCCAGTAACAGTTTGCAGAGGTACCAGTGACTGGTCCCTAGTGCAGCCGTTTGTCACCTGCCAGTGGGCCTGGTGCTGGCAGAGCTGGTACGTGGGATGTGCTGGAGCCAGCAGCCCCCTCCAGCCTTAAAAACCAGCCCCAACTGGGCTTGTGTTCACAGAGGAGAGCCACGAGGGTGGCTACTCCGAAATCCTTCCAGGGAATATTTAAGGAAGCCATATGAAAGCGTTTTCATGTGCAGACAGCTGTAAAAGACAGTGGCCGATCATCTTCTGCTAAAGCGTGTAATTTGGAGGCAGTAACAAGGTCAGTAATGTGTCTGAGAAACCAAGAAGCATTAATCTACCAGAGGCAGTCAATCACTCTGCTCTTCCCTGGCCAGTAATCCAGTTTTCTGTTTGAAATGCTTTTTATTGACTGTAGATGTCATTGCATGTGGCTCTCGCTGGTCCCTTACAATCCCATCACATGCAGATGGATGCGAGATGCAAAGCAGATGGAGAATTTTACTCTAAGGGCAGTGCCTGCTTTGTGGTCCCCCGGGACTTTTAACTGAATTATGCCCCATAAATACACAATTGCAGTAAATATACCTGGCCTGGGTGGGGAGGTGTCGTATTTACTGGCAGTCTGTGATTGCCGAAGAGGTTGCCAGGCTGGAGGAGTTGAATCACTGTGCTGGTTCAGCTCTCCTGCATTGCCAGCTGGATTGGGCCGTGCTGCCCGGGGAGCGATGCTCGGCGTGGCCGGCTCAGCACCGGACCTGGGGGAGGTCTGTGCTTTGCTCTTATTTCCTCCTGGGGATAGGGTCCTGTGCCCCCTTTAGCAACCCCAGCCCCTCTTGAGCCTCTGTGCCCTCAGCTCCCCGTCCTCTCCCCCAGCACCCCCCACCCTTCCCGGGGCACCCTGCTCCCCAGCTCCCCCCTCCGCCCCCACTGTGGGGAGCTCGCCCCCCACTCCTCCCATCCCAAAGCAGCAACTCCAAAACCGTGCAGCTTCCAGCCCGACACCCCGTTAATCTCCAAGCTGCCCCGCTCGCTGCCCGTGGCTGCAGCACCGGCCAGAGGCAGGGCAGGACTGAGGGGGTTGCTGTGTCAGTGGTGGGCCGGGGCAAGGGGGTCTGTACCCACCGGGACAGTACGTCCCTCTGCCAAGACCCAGCTTCTCCCTTTCCTGAAGATTTTCCCGGATTTGGGAAAGAGCCAAAGCACTCTGGGCAGCCCAAGGTCTGAGCTGCGGGAGCTGCTGCCAGGCTGGTTTCTGTGAAGATGCACAGAAATCTTCCTTCCTCCGCGAGGCAGGGCTGCTGCATCTCAGACCTGATGAGGTTGAGGAGTTACATCTTGCCTTGTGCAGGGTATTGGGTTGAGTTTCAGGGCTCTCTGCTTTTAGTCATTCACCCTTGACAGATTAAGATGGATTTTTGATCTAATCTGGATTTAAAACCGATTGGTTCTCTGCTCAAATTCAGAAGATCTTATCATGGTGCTGGCTCTCTGCCGTCCCTGCACCGTGCCAGCAAAGTAACTGAGATCTAGCGTCCTGGGCTGGAAAGCAAACAGCAGAGAAGATGTCTCGCCTCTTGATTAAGGCAGGGAAGGGCACAGCTGGGAGCAGAGGGGGAGAGTTGTGCCCCCAAGCTGGGGAGATCCTGGGCACGGGGCATCCCAGCGGTGAGACGCCCTGTGCCATGCTTTCCCCCAAGAAAACATTGCAGACACCAATCAGACATTGCTCTTCTGCAGCCACCCCTGTAAAATTCCTTGCCTACTTTTCCTGCCCAATGCACCAGAAATCCCGAGCCTGGCATGCACCTTCCCTTTGGCTCAGCATCCTTTGAAAGCCATGGAATGTCTGCCGGCCAAATAAAAGTCAGGGCGAATCTAAAAATTACTGAGCGGCCACAACTGTTTCATAATATCTTTAAAATTCAGCAAATATCTGTTTTTTCCATGCACATCAGTGCAGTTAATGATCACTTCCCTGGAGTCCAGACATTATGATTAAGTTAAACTGCTGCCTTGCTCTGTGCATGATACTAATTATTGGTTTTAAACTGTCTCGATGCTGCCCAGCTGCACTGGCTCTGCAGGGCTCTGAGGGAGTCAAGTGTAATGGGTTTTTACCATTTCCTGGTTTAATTACTAGTGAAAGTGTTGGTGGGGCACTGCCTTCGCTGTTTATTCCTCGCTAGTAAGCAGATGGGACCGCTGGGGCTGGGAGCTCTATTGCAGTTTCTCCTCACTAGTGCCAGTGGACCAGCTGCCCTGTTATTTGGCTGCGGGTTTTGCTGCGTGTGCGGGGTGTCACGGTCCGGGTGAACCTGCCAGGAGCGTCCCGCCGGCAGAGGCGGCACGGAGGATTCTGCGTCGCCACCGCCCTTCGGGCTGAGGGTCACCGTTGATGTATAAGCTTTGGCCAGCTCGGCAACATTTTGATGAGAAATTGCTGTTGTCTTCCAGGACGTGTCAGGGAATGCGGCGTTTTTGGCCTTCACTCCCTTCGGTTTTGTTGTTCTGCAGGGAAACAAGAGAGTACACTTCATTAAATGGTGAGTTCCTGCCCCTGCATCACCTGCAGTGCCCTGCTCGCTTGGAGCCGTGCCGGCCGGCTCACTTCTGCTCGCTCAGTCGCCAGTTGCGTGCGGTGCTGTGGGGCAGGGGCCATGAGTGCCGGCGTCACCCTGGGGTGTTCGAGGGCTGCTCGGGTGAGCTCCCATGGATGGGGTATGTGGATGATCCCAGCACCAGGTGCCTTCGCCGGGCACCCACACCACACCGGGGTACAGGCGACGTGCCCGTAACGGGACAGTGGTACGTGCACGCAGTGCCCATATCCGAGCTGGGGCGGGCTCCGAGCAGAGGACAGGGAGGGCAGCGATGCCGTGCCAGCTGGAAAACCCATCCCGTGCCCCGCACGCACTTGCACCAGCGCACCCATGAGCTTGCATGCCCGCGTCTGAGAAGCAGGGGAGAACACAGGTCCTCTTCACCGTGCCGTGCGGTCGCTCTGCTGCCGGGGCAGCGGGAAGCTCCTGGGACAGGGAGAGCGGCGCCGAGCGGGGCCACGCTGCGCACGCAGGGTGTCACTCCTTGCTCTGTCCCACCCTTGGAGGAGCCCCGGAGCCTGGCTGCCTCCGCTGCTGCAGCCGTACGCTGGGCTGCTGGCTCCAAGGATTTTTCTACCCTGGCCCCTGAGCCCGCTCCCGGTCAGTACGCAGCAGGGCTCTCCCTCCGTGAGCTGGAATCTCCCTCCATTTGCTTTGTTGCCCCAGACTTACTATTTTCTACATTGTCTACATTAAATTGCATCATCCGCCTATTGGCCGAGTCTCCCAAAAGCCCCCTCAGCCCCTCTGAACCTGGTTGCGTTGTTCCTCGGTCTTTTGCTGCATCTCAGATTTTGGCCGGTGTGTCCCTCACGGCTGGCGTTGCCACCCAGCCGGTGCCCGTGTGACAAGGTCCCAGTGGCTCTGGGACGCCCCGCTGACCGTCACCCTCACCCCAGGGCATCCCCCTTTCCAGCTGCTGGTTTCTGAACCAGGGCTCCTCTCACCGCCCTGTGCCACCTCCCAGGGATGGAAAAAGGGGTCTCGAAGCTGCCCTGCTGCCATCCCCAAGGCACCAGCTCTCACCCTTGCAGCTCCCAGCAAGCGCTTTGGCCGGGGCTGCGCCCCTGAGCCAGCCAGGCTGCGGTGGGCTCCCTGCGGCCTCTCACCTGCCCGTCCTTGTCCTTTCAGGAACGAGGTGACCAAAATGAAATTCGAAGGGAAGACTTTCTATTTATACGTAAGTCAGAAAGAGGTGAGTGCTCTCCCTTCCCGTGGGACTTCCCGAGCGCAGCTGTGGTCGTTCCTTCAGCAGGTTCTCCATGAACTTGGCAGGTTGCAGCCCACAGCAGCGTCACCCCGTGCCTGGCGGTGCAGGAACACGGGCACGGTGGCAGGGGCTGCAGCTCGGTGGCAGCGCTGGGGTCACCTCCCTGCTCCCGCTGGCACCTTGCTCCTGGCATTAGATCCTGCAGACGCCGGGTTAGCCCCGGGCTATGCCGTGGTGAGGGCTCTGCCCTGAGCAGCAGCCTGGGACCTCCGGCAGCTTCTCGCCGTGCCTGCCCGCCGCGGCTGCGTGCTGCATTTGGGATTATTGTGGTCATTTGTTACCGCCATCCCGCTCGGTTAGCCCCGGTTGATGAAATCAGCCTGAAAACCTCTGGCTGAAATTGGCTCCCACCCAAGCCATCAGCATGTTTTTTTATAGAATGTATGTCTGGCTGTTCAAAAAGGCAGGTAAGCCAGAGGAGGTGGGTGGCAGGTCACCGGCACGCACGGCTGCCCACCCCTCGTGCGAGGTGCCGCGCCAGGGTGTCGGCTGATGCTTCAGTGTCTCCCGGTGTCCTGAGCGGCTCTGGAGGAGGATCTGCCCCGTGTCAGTGCTGCTCTCCGGCTCCGGCTGCTCTGGCCTCCGTCCACACTCCCAGCGTGCTGCCCAGTGGGCACCACTCACTTGTTCCCCTACCGACTGCCTGTCTTTCTCCTTTAGGAAAAGAAAATCGTTCTTACGTATTTTGCCCCAACACCAGAAGCCTGCAAGCACCTCTGGAAGTGTGGGATAGAAAACCAGGCTTTCTACAAGTAAGTGCTTGGTCACCCAGGCGCGCGCGGTGGTGTGTTCCGCATCGCCCCATGGGTCGGCGCTGCCCCGCACAGCACCCGCCCGAGGGCTCCATCCAGGTACCGGCGCTCGGGCACCGGCTGGCACCGGCCGCGTGGCACCTCTGTCCCGGTGGCCCCGGCAGAGCCACCAGCCACCAAAAGCGCCGGTGCCCCCGGGCTGGGGGCTCTGCCCCGCGGGGTCCCTCCCGCACTGCGCTCATCCCTCCGCAGAGAACCTTTAATCAGGAGATTAAAACTAATTGTTTGGAGATTAAGCCTTTAATGCTTAGCAAGCGGCACATGCCCTGTCTGCCATGTTTTAGCATTTTCCTGGTTAATGGCAGCTTGTTGGGAGCCGGCCCGCGCGTGCGGATGCTGGGGCACCGTGAGTGCAGCACACGGCTGGTGCAGGGTGCAGCAGGGATGGATGCTGGCAAAACTCAGAGAATATTTTCTGACCTAATATTCAAGGGTGGATTTTCAAAATGGCTTCACAGGGTCTGTTTGTGCTGAATTCTGCACGAAAATCCCCACTGAAGTCATGCCAGTGCCCCGGAGTGCTTTAGAAAAGCCTGCCTTTTAGTGAGGAAGGCTCAAAAACTTTGAGAAATAATTTGCATCTAAGCGCTTTGGGAACAAGTTAATTATTCATGGGAAATATTCAAGGGACCGGGGAGGTGACGTGCAGTCTGGGCTGCAGCCGCAAGCCTGGGCAGCTGGGGACAGCGGCTCGAGGGACCGTTCCCACTGGCTGCCCGGCTCTTCGGGACCTCTGGGCTGGGGGTCTCACCGGGTGGTGGGAGCTTCTGCCTGGGGAGGATGGGGAAGGTGGTGTCCTTCCCCAGGAGCTCTGGGCTCCCTGGTTCGTGACCACCAACGCAGCTTTTCTGCTCCTGCTTTGGTTAATTGGGCTGTCAGACAAAAAGGGAGAGGTCACGGGCTGCACTGTCTGCCAAAAAAACCAGGGAGGTGCCGGGTGGAATGGTTTGGTTTTACCATCCCGCTCATGGTGTACTTAAAAATAGCGTGCTTTGCGCTTTGTAATGAGTTTTATTTTAATCAGCAAGATGTGAGATAAAGTGTGATGTATTCTCTGAGGGAATACTGCAATCAGCAGCTGCAATCAGCAGGTTTCATTTCTCATTATATTAACATGAAATGAAATTGCAATATTGCTTTACAAATCTTTTTATGATTAATCATGTCAGTAAATTACCGCTGCATTTTGCATCCAGTGGAGTGGACTGTGGCCTCGGCCAAGGTGCTGCTGGGCTACTCCTGGGACAAGGGACCGGCTCCCATGGGATGAGGAGGAGACAGGGCTGTCCCTCCCGGTGGTTTTACCCACCGCTGGCCGGACTGACCCCAGCAAGTGCCTGCCTGCCTGAGACAGGCCGATTCCTGCACCCCTGTGATGCAGAGGTCGTGGTGAGGGTTTTACACCCCCCCGAGAGCTTCAGCCCTGCGCAGCGCCTGCATGCGGGTGCTCGCTGGGGGACCTGGCGTGAGCTGCAGCCCGAGCCCCGCTCCAGCGCTGGGGAAGCCGTTGGCCACTGGTCCATCCTGGAGCCCGGGCACGGGCTGGGCAACATTCCCGCTGCCGGCAGGGACGTGCTGTGCTGGCGGAGAGGGCTGCGGGGTGATGCCGTGATGGTCCAGGTGCTTGTGTCCTGCCAGCCGGTGCCATCCCACCACTGCCGGTGGCTTTTTTCATACCTTGTGGTGTTTCGCATCTCCAGGGCTTTGCTCTTGTAATTTGGCCCCGCTGCTGTTTGCCGGCGGCACGTGGCTCCCTCCCTCTGATGCTGGGGGTCATTCTGGCAGGGATCAGCAGAGCCATCCGTCCTCGTCACCGCCACGGTGCATTGGAAACAAAACTGGGTGAAGGCTTTTCCGTGAAGCGGTGCCAGGGGCCGTACGCTGCCCGGGCGCTCACGCAGCTCTTGGTGCTGTTGCAGGTTGGAGAAGTCGAGCCAGGTCCGGACAGTGTCCAGCAGCAACTTGTTCTTCAAGGGAAGCCGGTTCCGATACAGGTAAATAATGACAGTAAGTAGCAGCTACTGGATATATTTTTGGATGCTCCTTTGGATGTGCTGTGGGGAGCAGTTCAGGGCTGCAGAGGTCCGAGGACTTGCTGAGAGTCCTCCTGTCACCGGAGGTCCTCCCACTGCAGCACTGCGGCCTCGCCGAGGCCATCGCTACTTCTTTCTGTGTTTCGCAGCTGACATGCCTCTCCCTAGCCCCAGAACAGCAGATTTTTGGAGGGGCAGGAGTGGAGGAGGGGGGAGGACCAGGGGGCTTTGGAGTTTGGTTTTTGAGAACAACATGGAGTGAGACGAATCACCACAATTTCTAAATTCCTGGGGGGGGTGTTGCTCCTCCCTGGCCCTTGGGCAAGAGCCTGGACCTGGGACCTTGTATCTCTTCAGGGCAAGAGACCCCGGTGCATCCCCAGCTGCAAGGTGCACGATGCCAGCACCCACCTCGCTGGCACGGGAGGGCCTGGATGCCCAAAGTGTGTCCCCCCGCTCCCAGAGGGGCTGTGACACCATGGTGTCCAGCATCTCGTGCCAGGAGAAGCAGCAAACCGTGGCGGCAGAAGTATCAGCCCAGCCTTTCCCTGCTCTTCCCATCACCCCTATTTCCAGCAATTATTTCTGCTTTCCCACGGAGCTGCGGGGAGAGTCCCCCCGCCCCAGCCTCTGTGCATGGGGAGGGGGGCCAAGCCGTGCCGGGGCACGGTGTGCCACGGGGAGAGCTTGTGGCTCGCCGGTGCGGTGCTCACGTCCTCACGGCTGCTGTTCTTGAACCACCTGCAGTGGCCGCGTTGCAAAGGAGGTGATGGAGTCCAGTGCCAAGATCAAGAGGGAGCCGCCCGAGATTCACCGGTAAGAGGCCGGCAGCAGTGGCACGGCACGGTGCCGCCCGCGGGGCCGGGGCCTCCCAGGGGTTTGGTACCTGGCCCCCCAAGTTGGCGGAGGGAGCCGCAGGACCAAAGCGGGAGAGCTGCCGTGCACCCGGGGCTCTGGCGCCGGCCGGGGCTCTGACGCTGACACTGTCCCCGTTCTCATCCCCAGGGCAGGGCTGGTGCCGAGCCGGAGCTGCCCCTCCATCACCCACGGCCCCCGCCTGAGCAGCGTGCCCCGCACCCGGAGGAGAGCCGTGCACATCTCCATCATGGAAGGTAGGGCACGGGGCAGCTCTCCCTGCCGCTGCCGGGGCTCAGGAGCCGGGACGGCCCCGGCACCGGGGCCATGCGTACATGTGCAAGGGCACACACATGCGCACACAAAAAGCCAGTGCACGCATCTGGCTGAAAATCAGACTTTTGTAGCCCCTCATGCTGCTGTGGGGCGCCGGGGCGGGGAAGGTCCCCGACGTGTCCCCAGCGCCTTATGGCAAGGCTGGACAGCACCAGATGTTGCTCTTGCAGCCTGGGACCGGTTTGGCAGTAATAGCTGAGCCCAGGCAAAGTGGAGGGCCGGTCGTGGGACAGAAGTTTCCAGTGCAGAAGCAAAGCAGAGGAGAATTCTCAGCAATGTTACTTTAGATTAAGTTGGAAGTACAGCAAAAGGCTCCAGGTTGCCCTGATAGCTCTGACCCAGGGGAGAGGTGAGCCAGCCCTGCTTAGAAGTCACCCCGGCAGCCCTGTCCGGCGCACGCCGGCGTGCCTCGCTCGGCTCTTCCAAACGCTGCCCTGGTTTGAAAGCAAAGCAAACCTGCCTGGAGAAGCACGCCAGCACCCAGCGGGGTCCCAGCAGAGCAGAGTGTTACTGAGAGCCGGGAACAAGCTGGTCTGCAAAAGAACTTGCCACCCACCCGGGAGCTGCTCCTGGCCGGCCGATGGCCACCGCCGACGGCTTGCCAGTCTGCCAGGGTGGAGCGCTGTGCCATCCTGCGGCGGGGAGGCTGGTACCCCCTGTCCTGTGGCCGGGCTGCGGGTGGTGTGAGGACCATGCAGGGGTGGGATGCACCCGGGAAGGAGGGTTGGCAGAGGGCAAAACGCTGAGACCAGCCCTGGAGCTGCCCCTCAGGCTGGGGACAACACCGGGGGCTGTGGCTGTGCTGCTGGCGGTGGCTGCAGTACCCGCTGGTGACAGCAGTGTCTGATGATGGTGACACTGGGGTGATGGAGAGCAGCGTGTGTGGTGGGCACTGCTGGTGTGTGTCGGGGCCACGTGAAGGTGCACGGAGTTTGGAAAACTGGGAGGTGGACGGGGGGGAACGGGGACGGCAGGGAGAGTGGGGCGAGGGAGGGGGTGCACCCTGTGGTCATGGCCCGCTCCCAGATGGGCTGGGGGCCAGCCCCTGCCCCAGCACAGCTGCACTGATCCTGCTCCCCGGGCTGCGGGCATGGACAGGGTGCAGAAATGCTGCCTGCCCAAACGTACAGGTCCCTCGGAGCAGGAAAGGTATTTATTTTATTTATTTCCATCGAGGGATCCCAGGGCTGATGTCTGCGCTCATTTTTGGGGCGGGAGCGTGCCTGGCAGCCACGGCAGCCCTGCAGGCAGGGTCACCTCTGCCGCCCAGTTAAATGTGAGCACCCTCTCCCCGGCGTGCTGTTGTGAAGCGGCAAGAGCATTAAATAGCTCCCACAATAAATTACCCTGAGCTGGCACAGCTTCCCAGCACCACCCCTACCCCGGCAGCTGCTTTTCTTCGCTCTCACTTCAGCTCGGTCCCTCGGAAATGTGGGAGCCCAAAATAGCCCCGACACTACGGCCAGTGGCTCCAGCACCGCTTGCGTCAGCCGTGCCGGCGGGCGAGCAGCCGTCCCCGCGGCCCCTCGCAGTCCCCACGGGCGCCCTGTGCCGCAGGCCAGGCCAGCCGCTGCCCGTGCAGCCATGGTGAAGTGCCTGATAAAGATTAAAACCAAAGTCAGCGTCCACCTGCGCCTCGTCAACCACTGCTGCCGGGAGGTGAGGGTCCGGGTGCTGGCCCTGGGGCCGCGGCTGCTGGCCCGGGCTCTGGGGGCTTTGCCGCTCCTCCCGGCTCTCCCCGGCCTCGGCCGCAATGCTCCGCACGGCCCCGGGGACGCACCTGCGCCAGGTAATGCTGCATCACCGGGCTGCGTGGGGTCTGGACTCTCCTTCGGCTGGA
>VYZV01003360.1:5538-23610 GCA_013401275.1 Pandion haliaetus | reverse complement strand
CCAGGAGGTAACTCCGTAAAGATAAATCCATAAGGATTGCCCTGTCGGCTGCAGCAGGCTCAGCTGTCTCCAGCAGTGCCATGGGGAGAGCTCGTCCCTGGTGCCCAGCTTGGGGCCGGCAGGGACCCACTGGCTGCCCCAGCGCGGAGCCCTTGGGGTGTGTTTCTTCCCCACTGCTACAGCCGCGCTTCCCAGCTCATCCCTGCCTGCGCCTCGGTGGCACGGGCAGCCTGCCCGCGGTTGGCGTTGCCGACGGCCGAGGGGCCTCAAGCATGCTGCAGGCGGCTGCCGGGGGGGGGGGGGGGGGGGGGGGGCGGCGCCGAACTAGCCAAAGGGATATTCCTTACAACAGGNTGTCACCTCAGAGCAGCTACAGCACGTGGATGCGTTTGTGATCGATTGATGACAAGCCCAGGCCCCTGCCTGCGGTCCAGACTGACAGGCAGCGGCTGTCGGTGACAGTGACAAGCCACGCAGGTGTTAGCGTCACCGCTGCAGTCACGAGCTGCAGGGAAGGGGCTGCCGTGGGCTCCGGCTGGGCGCGGGGCTGCAGCTGCCGGCCCCGAGGGCCCAAAAACAACCACAAAAAGCAACCCGAGGCGGCCATGCCCTGGCCCCACAGGGGGACACGGGGCTGAGGGCAGTTCCGGGCGAGGGGGTCGGTGTCCAGCAGTGGGGGGGACACCCCCGCCCCACTCCACACCACTGAGCATCCCCCTTTTCTGCCCCCCCCCCAGGCCTGGAGTCTCTGCGGGACAGCGCCCACTCGACCCCGGTGCGCTCGGCCTCCCACGGCGACGCCTTCACGGCCCCCGGCCGGAGCGGCCGCGCCGAGAGCAGCGAGCGGGTGGCCGTCATCGCCGATGAGAACTACAGCCCGGCGGACAGCGTGCTGCCCACGCCGGTGGCCGAGCACAGCCTGGAGCTGATGCTGCTCTCGCGGCAGGCGAACGGGGCCCCGTGCAGCATCGAGGAGGAGAAGGAGTCGGAGGCCGGCACGCCGGCGGCGGCCGAGGCGGAGGAGGTGGGCGGCGAGCTGCGGGCCCTGTGCCCGGGCACCGGCGGCCTGGGGGCGGCGCAGGCGGAACAGGTGAATAAGTTTGTTTTAAGTGTCCTCCGTTTGCTCCTTGTGACAGTTGGACTCCTCTTTGTTTTGCTCCTCCTCCTGATCGTCCTTACCGAGTCCGACCTTGACACTGCCTTTTTCCGTGATATCCGCCAGACCCCCGAGTTCGAGCAGTTCCATTACCAATACTTTTGTCCCCTCAGGCGATGGTTTGCCTGCAAAGTCCGCGCCGTGGTAAACCTGCTCATTGACACCTGAAGGCAGGAGTCGCCACGTAACTAGCCGGGGGCCTGGGGAGAGACCTGCCGCCGTCCCCCACGCGCGGGACCCGCCGGGGCGCCTTCGGCACACACACTAATCCTCCCTTCCCGACCCAGAGCACGGCGCGGCCGAGGAGGCGGCTGTCCGGGAGGAAGATGGGGTGGGCGCAGCCCCCCGGGGCCTCCTCCTCCCGCGCTCAGCCGCGCTGCTCCCAGCCCCGGAGCCCACACAACACTTTACCGTTCCGATTCTCACAGACGCGCGTACGACTTCGGAAGCACCGAGCAAAGAGAGGAGCTTATTTTACTGTTGCCACCCATCCTTGTACGAGCATCGGCCGGGAGGCTCGCGATGCTGTATTATGCAGGAGCTTTAGCAATGGTGCTACTGAGTATTAATTTAAACACTCGTGTACTGTTACGTTATTAAATCCACCACTGTGCACACCACCACCACCACCACCTTCCAAGTACCGCTTTGCAGAAATCCCTCCCTGCTAACCGGAGCCTCCTACGCGGCGATGCGCTGCGCGACGCTATCGGGGGACGCCCCGGTTCCCCCCCACTCCCAGGCGGGTGCGCGAGCCGGCTCCCCGCGGCACAGCATCCCCCGGCGGACGGGAGCCCTCGCCCTGCGCTGCAGACTCAGCCTTCTGTCACTTTTTCTAAGCCTTGAAGCGTCGGTGCTCCCGAAGGCAGGGAGAGCACGGGCAGGCGAGAGCATGCCAGGCACCCTTGGCCAAGCCTGCGCACGTAGCCGGTAGCGACCGCGTCGGATTTATTAGGAAGACCTTTAGCCGCCGAAAGTTGTACCCGTTTTGTACAAAAAAAAAAAAAAAAAAAAAAAAAAAAAAAAGAGACTGTTTCAAGGTCTATTTTAACAACAAAATGCTATTTTGTTATCGAATCTAATCAAGTCTTTTTTTACTTTACGGAGTGGGTGACCATGGTGCGCTGTACCAAGCGGTTCACATAGAGCAAATGGTTTAAGAGTAAACGCTTTTGTAGCCTGGAAGCCTAACACCAGATTAACCCATTGCTAGTTTTGGAATAGAGAAAGGAGCTATAATTTTGTGACTTTTCTGAAGATAAAAAGGACAGAACTACAGGAGTGGAGGTGACACTGAACAAGCCAATGGACAACCATTAGACCTATCCGTTCTTAAGCAAAAATCAATAAAACCAACTCATCGTACTTGTGACATAACCACCGGGACCTTCAGTTACCTGGGAAGCAGCAGTCTATTTACACAGGGAGCAATAAAAGCCAGTTCTGTTAAGTTTTGGTTGAGAAGTTGGACATACTTAATGAAAAAGGTGAGAACAAGGTGAGCAAGTTTTATTTCATCTCAGGGAGAGATTTTACGTAAGCTGGGGCCATAACTGCAGTTTTAAAAAGCCTGATTTCCATGTTCTTGTCTCTGAGCATCCCACCATCCATCACCACACGCGCGCACGAGCGCCGCTCCCCGCCGTGGCCGGCTCCTGCCTGGTCAGGACCCGCTCAGCCGGCACCTGGCGAAGGAGCGCAACGATGACGTTGGTCGATCCAACATCACGACAAGTCGGCACTAAAGAGAGAGGTCCCATTTAACTACTGTCTGTAGGGGGGGAATAAAGACCGAAGCCGTCGTGCTCGCCGCTGAGGACGCAGCCGCGGCCGCCCGCTTACAGCACAAGGGCCGAGGAGGGTTTGGCGTACAGCCCCTAACTCTTGAGCAGGCAGGAGCCCTTAGGAGGAGACGGAGAACCGTTTTTTTATACGATAATCCTGTTTTATGCAACATAGCAAAATTAACTTCAGTGTAGTGTTCCTACCTCAGTCCGTAGTTAATGGTGTTTCTATGCAGTGCGTGGTAGTCCTGAACCTGACGTTTTTCGCCCCGGGTTAAAGAGGCAGTGTTCCCTCCTCCTCACTGCTGAGGTACTGCGTGATGTCGTAACAGCACAGCCCCGTCCGCCAGCGAGGCGCCCGGCCCCGCGCGCCCTGTACATGAGACATCTTCCTTCCGAACAAAGTACAGCCTCTAAGTACTGACCTTGGAAACCTTCTACATCGGCTTACTCTAGAATAGCGATAAATGCCAGACCTAGTTTACCTCTGCAGTTTTCACCCAGCGTTTTACTGCAAAACCACGAGAACTGATGATTTTTCATTGTATGTTTTTCCTGTACGTTCCATATTACGTCTTGTGTTTCACTACCTGTTAGTTTTACCTGTCTTTATATTAAAATGTTGTTTCCATAGGTTCTTATATCAGACAAAAAAGTATCTCGTAATAGCATACTGCATCTTTAAGCAGTAGACGGTAAAATACCTGAAAATGTGAATTTCTTAGTTTTCATAAAAAAAAATCTAGAAATTAACCTTTCATGTGCCAAATACTGTAAGTTACATTTTTCCTTCAAAATGTACCTTTTTCTATATATTCAATATCTTAGTTAGCATAAAATCATTGGTGCCATGAAAAGTATTTTTAAAGTTAAATAAATATTTAAATATCATGAAAACCAGCGTTGGTATGAGATTTGTTCAGCATTTACGGTGCCAGTACCAATTTTTTACTTGAGTAAAAACTCGGCTCAAAACCCACGAGGAATGTGGCCTTTTAGCAGCGTACTCACGGAAGTTACGAGAACCCTCAAGCAGCCACAAGCGCGGCGGGGGAGCGAGCTCCGCTCCAGCGGTTCAGGCCTCCACCGGGCACGGGAAGAGCCTGCCCTCAGCTGCCACCGGCCTAAAACCCGTCTGCTTCACGTTGCTTGACGAACACGCATCGCTGCTGCGGGGGAAGCGGGCACGGCCCAGCGCAGCGATGCACGTGGCAAATTGGATGCAGACAGCCCCGTTTCCTCCCGCTCCCTGTTCGGCAGAGCTGTTAACCAGGCTTGCACATCCATCAGGTAGGATTTCATTGCCCAGCCCAGCGCAGTGAATGGCAAGGAATGCGCATGCTGAAAGTAAGAGCGGTGGCAGAGGCCAGCGAGTAACTCCCAGCTTCCTCGCAGAGTACTTCAGGACGCGAGGGGATCCCTGTTGTAGCAGGACGCTCGTCCTGCCGTCAGGGCATCAGCAGCGAGCGCTAAGGCAACGGCACCAGAACGGTACGGGCACACTCACGTTTACTACCGCTGAACTGCCTCCTGTAGAGCAAAAGCAAACCACACCAGTTGCTGCACTGGCTGCAAAACCGCGGTCTTACCTTGACCTTGCAGCGGCGGGTTCCTGCAGGACCCCCCCGTCAGCACTGGGGTAAACATGGGCTGGTAACAGCAACAGCCTCTCCCCATCTTTAGAAGTGCGTTTGGCGTCACCGACACACCACACACGTCGGTGAGTTTTTAACGCGAGCTCCGCTGAGCTGTTTCCGTCGGGTTCAACACAGCCCCCCCTGAGAGCGGCCTGCAGGTGCAGAAAGGGGAGCAGAGGCCAGCCCCCCGCAAACACGTGGCCCAGGACCACCCTCCCTCGGCAGCCTGCTCTGCCTACACGCCAACAACTCCAAGTTCAACTCATAACCATGGAGCTTCCCTAGAAACTGCGCCCAGTGGCACCAGCCTACACAGAGACCTTCCTTCTGCCTCCAGGAAGGATTTAATTAGCGATCAGACATCTTACTCAAGGGACAAACTTTGCTGAAGACAGGGATGCTGAACACCTGCTAGCCTTAAGAGAGATGACGGGAACACCACACAAGCTGGCAGAGAATGGGTGCTCCAGATTCTCTAACGAAAAACATTAGTAAGTGCCTCATACACATAGCAAGTATCCTACTGATCCAGCATTTTTTCTTTTTCTGAAAAATAACCAGCACTGGGGAAAAATATCTATTTTGGTACAAACTGACTGTCATAATTTATTTTAATTAAAGAAGAGAATGCCAAAGGCACTTTAGAAGATTTATTTTAAAGCTTTTAAAATACACTTTTGTCCTGAGAAAATACAGTTAGCTTGGGAACATCTTAATACAGATTAGACAAATTTAATGCAAAAAGGGGAAAAAAAAAAAAAGTAATCTGAGCCACATATCTTATTCTTTGAACACATGAAGGCGACCACTGGAGTTGCCACCCACTAAAACGTTCTTACTGGGATGAAACACATTAATGGAACATACGGAACTAAGGAAGTCAAGGTTATAAAAAGAGTGCAACAATTTTCCAGTATCTTGGAAGACTTCTATCTGTCTTGGTCGTGCCATACTACCCACCACAAAGCAGTCTTCCTGTTTAGGGTCCCATATTGCTCTGAACCTCGTTAACCAGCGTCCGGTGTTACTGTTATGTCTTCAGAAAAACAAACAGGGAGAAAAAGAGAGAGATAAACACTCCTTTTACTGAACCCAGTATTTTTAAGTATCATCATTTATGTCCTCTTTGCTTAAACCCATCTTCCTCGCCTTCTTAACCATCAGCACTTTAACACACTGGACAGGTGGTGCTGCTCAGATCCGTTCAGCGGATCACTATCCTGTGATGGGTGGGATGGGACAAAGAAATGCAGCGGAGCAAGAAGATAAACCAGAGGGCACTGAGGTAAGTGATTATTAGTCAATGTAGTTATGCTTCACCGCTGCGTATTTTAGTAAAAATAGGACAAACATGCATCAAGCCTTTCAATAAATTGCAAACGAAGAATTTTCAAGCCAGTCACTCATCTAGTTCTAGCTCCTTAGCAAACCAACCCTGACACTGACTCGCTCTTCTGGAGCAGAGGTCTTTTACAAGTGGTGAGACTCCACTCAAAAACACACGCTTTACTGTTAAGAAGTAACCTTTGATATTTCAAAAATGCACAAAGAAGAGGCATTCTGAAACAAAACACATTTCCAGAGTCACAAAATGGTCTGTTCAACCGGGTACACAGGAAGACGTTAAAGCTTCCCTGCAGACTTTACCGACTCAAAGCAGGCTGTGCCCCGGTCCTGCTTTACGAACAAAAGCCAGTCGGCACTCGTGAGGACTAGGGCAAATTCTCAGGCTGGGAGGGTACTCTGCTGCTCGCGATTCCACAGCAGCCAATGACCCCGAGGCTGTTCGGAAACGCACCACCGCGTAGCCTCTGCACACCCATCACTTATGCCACAACTGCACTCGAGCAGAACGGCCACAGCGCGCTGTCCTCGGCCCCAGTGTGTTCGGCTTACCTGATGGTACTGAGAGCTGTGACCGTCGATGACAAAGAGGTGGTGTCATAGATCCTGTAACACAGAACAGCATGTTAATAAAACGTACGCGTGTTAAAAAAGGCAGCCCTTTCCTCATAAAGCACGTATCAGCACAGGCCAAACCACACAAGAGTCTGGAATATAGTAACAAACAGCAACATAGACATCCAACTCTAATATAAGCAACCAACATTCCACCTGCAATTATTAAATTTGCTTTTTTAATTGGATTTGCTTTTAGCTAGAACTGAAGGTCATCCTTCCTGAAAGCTGTTATAGGAAGGGACCAAGAATGGCTTGCTAGGACAAACGACAGGCTCCTCTAGCCCAGTATGCTGTCCATTTAGTCACCGCACAAACAGGCTGCCCAGGGAAGAACACAAGAGGAGAGAAAACACGCAAGAGTGAAATCCCACCACTTAATAGCTTCCAGTGCCAGGACTTCCTCAGGCAGGCGTGAGCTCGACTGACAGAGAAACCATCAACAGATCTCCGTTCTGAGCTCTCCTTCGCCCCTGAAAAACTTTTAGGACCCCACCCCCCTGGGGCAAAAAGGTCAACGAGCTGCTGAGTTAAAAGCTGCTTTCTTTTTTCTTTGGAGCAGGCAGTGAAGAAGTGAACTTTTCTGTTTTCTCCATTCTGTCGAGCACAAATATTCTGGTTTACTCATATCCCTTTTGTGCTCTGTTAGCACCAAGAATTTACAATTTTCATAACGAAGCCTACTACAGAGAACAAATCTTCAATTATATATCATAAATACAGCACAGGAAAGAAAGCACTGCAGCAATGCAGAACTCACACAAAAGAACTCTTTCCTGTGTATGTGGAAGGCGAAGAAAGAAAATCAAATTTCCAGACAAAACATACAATGCTCTAACAACTGCACCATATTCAGATTCTTTCCAGAACGCGTGTATTTACCCCATCTTTTACAAAACACACGCAATCTGTAGAGCAGAGGCCTGATTTTCAACCTGGCCTTAACTGGGCCACCCCATTTCGTACCGGCTATTCTCTGATACAATTCAGGACTTCTAAACGTGTACATGGCAAATACGCAGATGCAGTCAGGTATTTACAGCAATAGAGTACCTAAATCATGGTCACAAAACTGCAAAGTAGAAAAAACCTAGATCTCTAATACAACACAATTCACAGCAGTTTACATTATCCAATGGGAAGACTAGTTACAAAAGAGCTGCTATTATCATAATTTTAAGTATCAGCAGCTAAAAGTAAATTCAGTTTCACAGCATTTAGTATTTGTATTCATAAACCAGGCGTTTGGCTGGTTTTTGTTTGGTTGGTTTTGGGGTTTTCTGTTTGGATTTGTTTGTTTGTTTTTGAAGACTAACAGTACCTGTATATTTCACTGTTCACTGTCAAATATTCTTCAGGAAAATGAGAATTAGAAAAAAAAAAAACAAAAAAAGAATCATTAAAAACAACATTAAAAATGCCAATGCAAGTAAATATTTTATCACTTTTAGAAAAAGCGATAAAAGACAGAAAGCCCTCAATGATGGGTAATGCAGACAGGACCTAATAATAATAAAAAAAAACCCCACCGGTTGACATTTTCCATAAAGATTATTCCTTCCCATACCATCTTACCTCAGCTTATCATCAGCACACACCGTCACTACTCTGTTCCCAGTTACAGGTGAGAAATACGCAGAAGCAACACTTTTTGTGTGTCCTTTAAGAGAGCTCACAGGCTTGTTCCCATTAGGCTTCAGGTATCGAACATCATAAATACAAACATCCCTGCAACACATATCACACAGAACGCTTTACAAGGTGACAGTATAATAATTACTTTTATTATCCATTTACCAAAAAACGCTCAAGAGACACCGCAGGTTCTACATGAGCTGCATTTAGAACGTTACTTCAGCAGTGTACATTCACTCAACAGCCAGTGGCTCCAGAGGACTTTTGAGAGCACCAGAACCAGCCCAGACCAACAGCTCATTAAAATCCCTCTACGCTGCAATCTGTCAAAAAACGGTGACTCATAAGACCATTTTGTACCCATTACCAAAAGGAGAAGGAAAGTCAAAGCGTATCACATTTTAAATCCTGCTAAGAACTAAAAACTTGTGTCCTAAAAAGATCAAGGAAGCTCTGACTGTATACTGAGGCTCTCAAATGGTCTGCCTCATCAACAGCTAGCTGCTCCTGCCCTCCAAACGTGCCGTTTATAGCTGACTTCAGACACCAATGCAGATAGAACACCGAAAACACAGAATAACTGCAGTTCATTTTGAGCTACGTACACTGAGCCAGCAGCAATGAAATACTGTTTATTCACTGGGTGAACATGGACTGTCCTTGTTCTTTTGAAGCCAATGTCTGCAGAAAGCTCTGAAGATGTTCCTGAGGTCCGTCTGTCCACAACAGCGACGCTGCCATCCCAGTGTCCTACTACTGCAGTGGAGGCATTATCTTCCAAAAAGTCAAAGGAAGATAAGTTTTCTTCACTACTTCTGCATATCTGAACATAGAAAAGGTCAAATATAACCAAAACTATTCGATTAAATACACAGTTATTAACACCCAAAACACTCTATGGGCTGCAGATTTCATGCTTTCCCTTTTTAATATACTAAGAATACTAATGAAGACTGCCTAAGTCGATAGCTCCAGCCTCAGCTCTCCATGTAGGTAACCCTTCTGTAAAACTGGTATGCTTTCCACAGAGGAGAAAATTAACCATCCAAAACAAACTAGCAACAACATACTCTGAGTTCTCTGTTAGAACCCTTACAAGACACTATCACCTCTATGTTCCAGTAATCCATTGGCTGTTATCCTCGAGTGCACACTGAGTGAGGATTAATGATACCGTTCCTTTCCCCAATGCTCCAGGAACCTTAAATCAGGTGCAGAAATGTGAATTTGGCTTCCTATAATTTGGGAGATCGGATTCAGGACATCAAGCCATCTTATCCCATGGCAGTTTCCTCTCAAAGCAGCAATAAGCCACAAGCATAACAACACTGCAGGAAAACTTCCATATTCCAGCCCTCTCTCAGGTGTGCAGACTCTCCCCATTAGCAGTTGTATTCTTTCCAATGGCAGTAACACTCCTAGAGGTATCACAAGGCTGTGTAAGTTGGCATAAGGTAACGGAGCAGGAGAACGGCATTTTTCTTCCCCCAACCTCTAAAGACACATTCTTGCAAGCATTAGTCTCAAACAAAGAGCCCCCCTGGACCTTCCTGGCCTCTTGACCAAACCAATTGCAGATACTTCCCAAGCTGCTGCCCTGCCTCCAACCCCACCAAAATTACGGTGCCTGTAAGGGTTGGGGGGAAAAAAAGCTTTAAAATGCTGAAAGTTCGTTGTATTTTCAAATACTGGAGAGCTGATCAATGCAGAAGTATCTGTCAAAAATAAGCAAACAAAGCAAGCATCATGAAGCTCCTCAGTTAAGCTGTCTGGCTCACCGTGGAGCCAGTCATAGCATTTTGTTCACTTGAAGCCTGAGAAAAGCAAAATCAACTCACGCTTTACGTTGTCTTACAATGTTTATTGGGGGGGGGGGGTTGTAAGATTTAGTTCTTTAAATCACTCTTCTTTTGTCGTTGTTAAACGATAATGCTTTTGAAGAGGCACATATTGCTTAAGCATGGAGATATGAAATTAAATTCAATAATTGCAACTGTCCCTGCAGGAAGGAAATTGGGACTACCCAAGCTGTTACTATGTTTATTGAGTAGAAAGCATGTCTGTATTTTTATGATATTAATTAAAGGTTACTTCATGTGTCCTTGTGGAAATGGAATCTTGAACTTTCTTGTTAACAAAACAACCAACAAACAGTAACTTGGGTACAACGAGACTAAAACTTCACAGCAGCGCACACCAAGAGATTTCCAAGGAGTCTGCAGCACAACCATGGGAGCACTCACCTCATCAAAGACAGCTCTAGTAACATCACCACATCGCAGAGTGTCATTGCTTAGAGACAGCAAATGCGCAGGATTAAATGGAGAAAAATGCATGCAGGAGACTGAGTAATTGTGTGGAATAAAGACATGTGCTCCTTCTTCAGATTTACAGTTCTGAAAAACATTTGAGATTCAATGGACAGAGATACCAATCACTGTAGTAATAACTACTATTATTAAATGATTAATAACTACTATTAATCACTGCAACTTTCAAAGGAAACTCTCAGTTTACTCAAACGTTCTCACTCTGCTCTGGACAACTGTATGGAGGAGGCAGTAGGGTGCTTGATGTGTGGAGACAACAGCACAGATAACACAGGCAGCAGGACTGCTTCGGGGCACAGCGTGCCCAGGCTGACCTCTTACTGGAACAAGTGGAGTTTCACCTCTGCTTGGAAGAGAGAACTGCCCTCGCGTGGACCACTCAACACAGCACTGTTAGGCTACGGCCTCCCTCCCGCCACCATTTGCACCACTATACAAGTAACTTAGCTCAAAAGAGCACTAACAATTTACTCTCAGTTTCAGAATTCTGTCTCCTAATTAGGAAAAGCTGCAACTTCTGCTGTCATTGAAGTCCAATTCTGTCATTGCAGTCATCAGTGCTGTATCTGGTTCTTTTTCACTGGTAGAATTGGTTTCTCAGGTACCACAGCTGAACACCTTGCTGAGGACCACACGTATGTGTATGCCTTTACACCAAAATATGTACACATTAGGTTACTGAGAACTCAAGCTAAATTACGGTGACCCGAACCAAATGTAACACATAATCTCCTATATCTTCTCTTCTAATTTTGGCATCATTCAAGCTCTGTTATTTTCAAAGAAACTGAATAAACCATTTTGGACCAAGTACCGGTTCATTCCACAAAGATTACTCTGCTCCCAAACTTGTTCAACTCGCTTCAGGAAAATAAAAAAAGAGAGAGCAAAAGGGAGAAGAGTAGCTTGAACAATTCGAGGCTTCCACTGAAATGTCTCTGCAAGGCCACAAAGAAAGCCTGCAGCACTCGGAGACCTCAGCCTCCCTGTCACCAGATCACACTCTTCGACAGGTAGTAACCGCAGCTGCACTCGGAGCTTTCTAAATTGGATGGAGCAGTTTAAAACTACTTTATAATTGAGTAAGAGTCCCAGAGCTGAATCTGGTTGATCAGTTTCCTGAAGCTGTCAAAGCAGAAATGACTCAAAACTCAAGAGGTTAATGGCATTGCAAAAAAAAAAAAAGAAAATCTGCACGTGTGTGAACTTCAAGCAGCTGGCTTGGATGACGTGGGATCAAAGCGGAGGGTGGGGGAAGTTACAAAGGTGTAAGTCAAGGACATGAATAAGGATTCTTGCTGCAGGAGTAATTAAGGCAATTTAGAAACGATGGTGAGACTATCTGCAAAACCCTCGAAAGTTTTCAAAGTGCCAAAAGCTCAGCTATTTTTCAGAGACAATGTATGTAAATATGTGCCAGCATATATATTGGCGTAGCAATTTTATCTCTGCTGTCTGGAACAACAGTGACTCACTGCAGCTACCCAAAATTTGTACAAACTCAAAAACCAAATACTTGAGCATCCATTTCCCCTCACTCTCCAAAACCTAGTTGTGGCATTGCTACAAGGGTACTGTAATTAGATCCTGAACCTCTCAACTGTGAGTTGCAATTTTAAACTTCACTGATAATATTATTTCAGCTAGTGATCCACTTTCTTCCGCTCTGCCCCCAAAAATTACCAGTGCAACCTTTACTCCCATTAAACCTGGGCTTGCGGAAGACCAAGACCTTTCAAACAATTCTAGTGAGCCTCAATTTACCAGACACCCTGGCGTTATCCGTAAGAATAGGGCAAGTCTAAAATACCATCGCGAGCTTGACAAGACGACGGTCCAGGCTGCGCTCAATCTGTGTCCGTCCCGCACCAAACAGCTCTGCCAGGTGAAGAGCGCTCCTAACAACTCACCACATTCCAGAGACCGATCTGCCCGGACTTGTCTCCAGCTGCCATGAAGATGATGCTTTCAGAAGGATGGATAGCCATAGAACACACGCGGTACTTCACAACCTTTTTAATGTTATCTTTGCTGAGGACCATGCTGTTCAGGCTGTCTTGGTATCTAGACAACATCATTAAAACATTAGCTATTCAAGAGAAGAAAGAAGGACAAGACAACACCCAGTTTTTAGCTGCTGCCTTCAGGTTACCTTTTCATGTCACACGTGCGCTTTTCAGTATCGTCGGCTTTCACCTACAGATAGAAAGGAAATATTTATCAGAATAAGAACCCAAACTAAATTATGTCATCCAAAAATAACTAATTGTAAATAATAATACCTCACTTATCCTCAGCCATGTAGTCAGTAAGTCCTCTGTCAATTTACTGTTCCCCATCTGATCTTCTGGAACCATTGGTAAAGGTCCCGCTGGAACCTGAGGCTGGAATGACATTAGCAATTTTTGTAACTCAGAACAACTAAAATTACAAATAGCGTGAATTGTTACTTCCCACACACCAGATAGTCTGAGACCACGTCTATGATAATACAAGAATTAAACAATAAAAAAAGTTTGTACCAAAATCTTATTAAAAAGATAAGTAAAACTTTACTGAACACAGCAGCAAAGACAAATAGCTACCCTGTGTTTTCTCCTCTCTGATACTCCAGCAAGGTTGATCTTCAAGAACAGTATTAGTGATTTAGCTTTATTCTACAGCACCATGGAAGACCTAAATCCCCATCTCTCAGAGCAGTAGAATTTTAACTTGTTGCTATATAACTACTTCAAAAAGGTAGTAAATATTTCAAAGGAAAATAAACCAGATCAAAAGTTACAGTGAAATAACATTAAAACAGAGTAATAAAACTTCTGAATTTAAAGCTGCTCCCAATCTACGGGCTGTTGAAAAATGCGTAACGTTTTACCTCAGGACCCTTCTGATCATCCAAAAATGCACTATTTCATCAACTTAAGTCACAGAATATTGACTAACTTTCACAGAGAGGACATGGGAAGCCTGCTATTCAAGATGCTTGAGGGTGAAAAAATTTACCTTTTATTATTGCCACTGTATAACGCACCTTCCCCAATGTCTGAAGGTTTTTACAATAAGCTCAGCAGTGACAAGTATTATCAGTCAACTTCACCAGCACCGTTTTTATAAAGCTTCTGTGTATACACACACAGAGCTCCTCTAACCCTTCCCCGTCTTACATGTTCTTCTGCTTCTTGCTGGCCAGGCATCTCGGGCATTGGAATTCCTGATGGCTGTACTCTTTGTAAGCGCATAGATCTTCGCCGTACTATTTCATCTTCTGCCTTTTTAGCCTTGGCTCTAGAACAATTAAAACATTTCAAAAGTACAGACACAATTAATAACGCAAGTCCTCTGCATTTAAGACTACAGAGCACGTTCACGTGTACAGCTCTAACACCTTGGCCCAGACTTACAGCCTAACTAGTTCTGATTCACTTTAGGAGGGTTGTGATTACTTTTTTGTTCAGTGAGAGCAATGAACAAAAAGGACACTTTCCAAGGCACACAGATGTATTGTATTTTTATGTCACTTGTAATACATCCTGCCACTGTCGCTTCTCTTCCCAGCCCTCCCTATTTATAGTTCATCCTTCCACTCACTGATCTAGTCATCTTTTTCCACTTTCTTTCATCATATATCTTATTCTTTATGTGGATTTAAGCTCATTTTTCTGCTTTGCCTGGCACTGCCAAACGTCTTTTCTCCTCCTGCACTAACTGGTTACCCTATCTCTTGCATGTAGTTCTCCCCCTCTCTTTCTTTCCCACACTTTTTCCCATCATTTGTTTTCATCACTTAACATTTCTTTCTTCAACCATCATGCAAAAATATCATCAGAAAAAAGAAAGGTGCTTGAAATACCTTAATACAAATATCACAAAAAGAACAAATTCTGTAATTTGACAAAAAAAGATATTAATACTGGCGTTTTCCTTCCAAAGGGTGGCAGAGGAGAGGCACTACCTAGAGGAGCTACCTATTCATGAATTCACACAGCTTAAGATAATCAGTTATTCAGGTTTAGCTTTATAGGGAGACTCCTCACTAGCTCTCCCTCTTCCTAGTATCAGGTATGTACAGATGGAAGTGCTGAAACAGGTAACACACAATGAAAGAACAGCGATACAAATCTCATATACAGTTGTTTTACCTTCTAGTGACACGAGATTGTCTTTTAGTTGCAATTTGTTGAAGTTTTGCAGCTGACTTAAAGAGAAAACAAAAAAGATTAAAAATATGTATAGCAAGCATAAAAGATTAACCTGTAAAAAATACAATCATGTAACACTGTACTTTTGTACAATATAAAACTTTTTGTACTTTTGTGCAATATAAACTGTATATTGTATATCTAATATACAAACATGTAATAAAAATACTATAAACTATATTGCAATTACGTATAACAGTAATAAAAAGGGATTTTTAGGAATCAAGCTGTGTTGTGTCCACTTTGCTGCCATTTACCAGCAAGAATTCCCTGATTTCTGTGTGCAGGAGCACAGCATAGTCTGGATGTCCTGCAGCCCTTCTCTTTACGGAACAAAGAAATTATTCTAAATGCTGTGCACGAAACACAACGACATTTAAAGTAGAACCTATAACCACAGAGGCTTCCATTCACAGCGTCTTCTCCATTACATTTTGAAGACAGGCATTTCGTTCTTCTGGACTCCAGAAAAGTTTAGGCATGTCCAGACAAGACCACAAAGACCACTGCTTCACTACTCCTGCCAGAGCAGGATGAACCCCGGCATGAAAAGATTTACCTGCTGCTTGGGTCTGGCAGCCCATACTGGCCAGTGCTAATGGTAACCGAGATGACTACAGCTTCTTTTGCTAGTCTTCGCTACTCTGTGGTCAGTGCTGTGATTACAGTCAGAGTGCCTAGCCTTTACTGACCTCTGGGAGGATAACTGGAAGAAAAGGGGTTATTTTTACTCCAGTTTCAGTCTTGGTGGTAAGGAGTCTTACTGCCTACTAGACAGGCTCAACCATGTCTTGCAGCCTGGTATAATGAGCAAGCAAGCATGCAGCTATTCAAGGAGGTAATTCACTTACCAGAAAAGGGATCTATTATGAATTAAAACAAAAAATAATGTAAGAGAATGAAGCAGTGTGGAAAGAAGGGCAAAGACTTGGATCTACTCATGTGATAGCATTTGAAAAACCACTGCCTTAACCTTCTAGACAACTTCTCCAACATGAGAAGAATTAGAACGCGCTCGTGTCCACCCAGACTAGGCAGGACAGGGGGAAGGACTCCCCACAGGCTCTTCCCAAGAGCCTGTCCAGCACAGGGTGGTGAGCTGAACCCTCCCAACAGCCCGAGACCTGCCACCTGGTGCCTCACAGGCCCCACAGCCTGTCAGTTAGATAACCAGCTCACCTGCGTGCACTGCATCTAAAACGCAAGAGCTCAATGACCTCCTCGGGGAAAGCAGCACAGGGGAAGGGGGGGAGCACACACGTTACACAAGCGAGCAGGACGCTGCACGTACTGCACTCACGCTGCCCAGAACGCACACACGCGCCAGCACCTTCACGTGCGCATTTTACCCACGGGTCACTGAGAGAAGGGGTTAAAGAAATCCTGGTAGGAAAAGCATTACTTAGTGATTGGGTGATTGCTGTGCATACCAAAGAATTAAGTTGGTAGGTAAGGCTTAGCATCTTGCTAACAGCTACGCAAAATAACCGAAGTAGAAAGTCTTGCAACTCTTTATGAAAGATAGTTCTTGATGAAATTAGGAAGTTGTCTTAAAGAATCAGGTGAAACCGGCCCTGCAGCTAAAGAACAACTGAGTCTGCGCAGGAACAAAGGTTAACTAGCGGTGATGAAGAGGAGTCCTCTGCCTTCATCCCCACGACCCCCGGTGACCACCACAAGGAGGCACTGTGCAAGCACAGTCAGGAGGAACCGACAGAAATGACTCCTTGAAACTAATTTCAATACGAAGCGGGGATAGGTCATGCGTATGTCTAGGCGTATTGGGAAATCTTATGTATATGTAACACTTGGCTATATAAATTTGAAACAAGTTGCCGCACTGGGCACGCACGACTTTGGTGGGACTACCCCCCCCACACTCCGTGCTGCCCGGTGCCGAATAAACATACCTACTTTACAATCTTATAGATTGTGGAGTCTGTTTTCCGCACGTCATCACCTAATCTGGTGCCGCTGGGTCCGCAGCTCTGGGACCACACGCACTAGCACGGCTGGGTGCTGCTGGTATGGAATACCCTGTGAGCGGACTTTTGCTTTCTTCGCTTTTTGTAAGCTTAACCGATGACTTCCCCTCTTTGGAAAAAGCTAACTAGCAGCACAAAACCCCATTTTTTTATCCTGTCAGGGCAGTCCTGATGTCTCAGGAAGTTTTCGTGGCTTTCCTCACACACTCGCCACTGTTAAGGAAGGGTTTCACAATGAGAGGGATGTCAGAACAATTATTACACTTGGAGAGCGCGTTTTGGTACTACTTAAAATCTATACAAACCTCATGCAGCTTTAAAGCAGCAAAGAATTTAGCATTTTCTGTTATGTTCTTCAGTCTTTTCCTTTCATAAGCTGATAACTGTGAGTATCCATCCTACAAAAAGAAAAGCCAATTACTCTTCATCGTACGGTTACACGGCCTGCAAGAGATGTCCCAGGCTTCTGGGAAGCGAGTATCTAAATTGATTCTCTAAATTATTTAAAAAGCAGTTCGATATATTTGTAAACAAACAGACTGGGGTGATCCCATATCAGTACCAAAACTTGTCCGTATATGTACTAGCTTGCCTTACAAAACTTATGCCTAGCATCAATTCTACAAAAAGGGCAGCTCCCCAAAATCTTGCTAGAACAAAAACAACACTGAAGTGACTCAATGAATAACTGAAAACTTCAGCAACACAGCAAACATTGCACATAAATGGAATACAGTCTTAGATGGTTTTTATCTTTTATAGAGGAGAAGGTAGACTTGGCAAGTTGAAATGATGATTTAAATATGAAAGAACATTGGCAAAGCTATCACACCCCATGACTGCATCCATCCGTAGAAGTGTCTGGAAGACGGTTATTGACAGCACGAGAACGCACCGGTGCTTCTGCCACCAGGTTTTATACCCTCTGACTGACAGCAAGAGCATTTTCTTCATCCCTTCGGCATTCTGAAAGCCTAAACCGAAGTTCTGTACTGCCAGTCAGAGAAGTTAAAAAGACGACATTAAGAGGAAAAATACTTTCGGGCTTTACTTTTACAAAGGCCGCAAACGCGTGTCTTGAGAACTGCAAAGCAACCCCCTTCCCTTCGCTGCAGCCGAGGAGCCAGCAGCCCCGGCTGGCACGGCCGCTGCTTTGGGAAGGCGGCTCGGCCCGGCAACCCCCGCAGCGGCGCGGACACGAGCGGGGAAGGTCCCCCCCGCCGCGGGCACTCACCGGCGGGGCCTCTCCCCCATCGCTCCCGTCGCTCTCCGCATCCCAAACGCCGTCCACGCCGTTGCCAGCCGGGCCGCCCGCGGGCCCCGGGCTGCCGGGGGGCGAGGCCCGGGCCGGTTTCCGCGGCCTGGGCTCCAGGCAGAGCTTCTTGCCGGC
>VYZV01003359.1:44172-60033 GCA_013401275.1 Pandion haliaetus | reverse complement strand
CCTTTTCAAATGCATATTTTCACATATCTTGTTTAGAATCTAAAATTTCATATGAAAACTCTAAATGTAGCCTAACTATAAATGTCTGAAAATATGGGTAAATTGTGAGTATAATGAATGCAGTGTAAACCTCAGCAGCAGAACCATATCACTATATTTTATGCAGAGTTTTCATAATTCTATCTGGCAGATATTCAGAATTCCAAATGAAGTTAGATTGTTGTAGTCATGTTACATACTTTCCCATACATACAACACTCAGGCCATGAAAAAGAGCAGATGCTTCCTCTAATAAATAACTCACTGTGAGAAAGAATATACAAGTCTACATAGTCTGGTTTATGCAGATGTTAATGGTTGTGTGTGACAATGTAGCATAATACAACAACTGGTTTAATAAATAATTCTTAAGTTTAGATGAACAAAATGCAATTACAAACTAGAAAGTAATTTCCAGGTTAAATATCGTCCCATTTTTTTCACTATTCTCATGAACAATATTAAACAAAAACCCCACGTCTTGTTTGCATATCAAGCTATAGGAAAATGCTTATTTAAAATAAAGGCTATTATATTAAAAAGATAAAATGAGCTGAAACCTCAGCTCCATGGAAACAATACTTCTATGCAAGTTGCTTATGCTCTAATGCCTAGGTTTTAAACACACGCACACACAAGCAGTTATCTGAATAGATGGCGCGAATTTTGGTAAATTAAATAAATCAGGATGAAAAATTTAAGGATAGAATTTTATGCGCTACTAAGTATGACATTAAACCCACTAATTAATCTTTGTCAAAGTATTCAGATGGTATTTCATAGCCAGAACTTCATATATGAAGGAGGGCCCATACAAACATTTATTTTCATACAACACTTTCTCTAGTAAGAAATAAAATAATTCACTGGAAAATGAGAAGTCTGGGCCAGAAGATGTCTCAGAGGGTGAATGAAGAGGCTCAGAAGAGTGTCACAGTTTCAAGGGTGTCAGCTTCAAAGTTCAAAATACACAGAACAAGAGGAGAGAGGCTCTTCTGGTATCTACTGTGGTCAGAAGAAAGAAACTGTTTTCTACTTTGCCAGAGACTGATAAACACGTGTGTACTTTGTCAGGGTCTGGATTTCATTTGGTAACAGCCCAAAGGTTTGAAGGTGGTTCTGAAGGGACATTTTACACAATATCGGTTTGTTATATAATCAGACCTCTTCACTAAAAAAAGAGAGTGTTTTCTTATCTGTAAGAAAAGGATCACAACAGTTTTGTAGAAGGAGTGGTAGACCTCTTGACTTACAGTGATCCCAATAGCATACAACTAACAACTGACTTTTTGTAAAGTCACCACTAAATCACTTTCCCCTAAGCCAATAAATGAAATATTTTCCACTTTGGGTTAACATTTTCGAATGTGCCTGAGAGTAGGTGTGAAATATGCACAAAAAGAGTGAATGAGAATTTCTAGTTCTGCCTTTGGACCACAAGGCAGTGAACCATTCATGCAGCTTCTCCCCAGCTGAAGACCCGTAGGCTTGGTCTAGGTCTTAAGTTTGTCTCCTACTCTGCTAAAACCTACCAGGCTTAGGTTTCCAACAGAAGCAGCCAACATGAAGTAAAAATAATCCCGCATATTATACAGGTCAAAACCATAGAAAATGTTAGATACTGAGAAACCCTGAAGTGGAGTAAGTATTTACTAGACAGCAAATGCAGAAAAAAAAGTTATCACACTACTCTATGTTAAGCAGACAGGCTGAAATTTTCTCACATTTTACAGCTTCATTCCTATCGATTACTGTGGCTGTAAATGAAAAATATACGGGTTGCTATGGAGGGGAAGGTCTGGAAGCAAAACATGTCATCTGTGTGAACAGCAATTTTCACTATTAACATAAAACAGAAAAGAACCTTAGAACTGTAAACTGACTTGATTGGAGGGCAGATAACATCATTAAAATGAGACATTATGGAAGACATTTTCTTTGAAAAGAAAGCTTTACCACCAAACTGTGTTAATCCATTATCTGTTACAAATAATCCGTGCATTTGTAGAAAATATTCTGTATCTGCCCATGCATCTCATTCTGAAGTCATGTAAATACTTTCACAAATTTGCACAATGGAAACCAATTACTGGATGCCACACACAATGGATTTAATAGAAGATACAAATAAATATTTGCTATTTCAGGAAAGGGAATCTCCCATGTTTAAAAGTTATTCCAGTTTGATACTGAAGAAGTAAAAATTTAATTAAGTTTGGTATAAAAGTTATTATTGCAATAGTGTAAGCCAAGACTCTCTTAAAAGAAACCCCTCCTACACACGCTCCCACAGTAAAACAGAAAGAACAAGAAAATGTTTTTTCCGAATATTAAAGTTAATGAAAGTCATATTATCAAAAATAAACAACTTTGTTGTGAATCATACCTTTATCTGGTACACAACTGAAGAGAAAATGAGACACAGAATCAACAGAGTAACAACATTTTGAAATTGTTCTTTAAAGGTCATAGAATCATTTAGGTAGGAAAAGACCTTTAAGATCATCGAGTCCAACCATCAACCATGCCCACTAAACCATGTCCTGAAGTGCCTTGTCTACATGCTTTTTGAATACCTCCAGGGATGGTGACTCCACCACTTCCCTGGGCAGCCTGTTCCAGTGCTTGATAAACCTTTCAGTAAAGAAATTTTTCCTAATATCCAATCTCAACCTCCCCTGGCGCAACTTGAGGCCATTTCCTCTCGTCCTATCACTAGTTACTTGATAGAAGAGGCCAGCACCCACCTCACTCCAACCTCCTTTCAGGTAGTTGTAGAGAGCAATAAGGTCTCCTCCCCTCAGCCTCCTTTTCTGCAGGCTAAACAACCCCAGTTCCCTCAGCCGCTCCTCATCAGACTTGTGCTCCAGGCCCCTCACCAGCTTCGTTGCCCTTCTCTGGACACGCTCCAGCGCCTCCATGTCTTTCCCGTAGTGAGGGGCCCAAAACTGAACACAGGACTCAAGGTGCGGCCTCACCAGTGCCGAGTACAGGGGGACGATCACTTCCCTGCTCCTGCTGGCCACATTGTTTCTGATACAGGCTAGGATGCCATTGGCTTTCCTGGGATGTGAGCACAGTTTGTAAAAGTTAGTACTTTCTGATTAAATAGGACCAAATAACCTTTGTCTACAGTAAGCATGGTATTTCAGCAGCATGAAAACTGAACCTAACAGTAAGAGACAATCAGAGGGAAAGTAAATTCATACTTTAAGTTAGAATCAGTATTTAAAAACTCTAAAATAAATTATTCCATTACAACAGGAGAAATCTGCACAATAGTAGTAGACAAATGTTTATACAATGTTGTCCATATCTCATGTGTTCTTAAACAACCTGGTAATTTTCTATTTCAAAACATAGTTCAGAACCATAGTTCTGAATGGGATCCTATGAACTCTGCTGTTTCCTGGCCAAAAATGTGCCCAAACCCACTAACATTCACAACATGGATATTTAGGTTTATGAATAGAAAAAGTTCCATCATCCAGTGCTATCTTATCATGCTACCTAAATACTTGGCAATTTTATGAGGACTAACTTGGCCATGTTGAACTCAATTAGCTAAGACTGAAAAATAAGGACAATACATGAATATAGTTACCTAATTCACTACTCATGACTGAAGGAGAAACATTCAGCTAATAAACATGTTACTTCCTTATGGCTCTTTAAATAAGGAATCCCACTGTTTTATGTCAAAGCTCTACTGCTTTAACTGTTACTATAAAGCTTTCTATGGTATGATAATCTACTTATTTATTGCAAATACTCAGCCTTACTTATTGCATAATGGAAACTGAGAACGTGGAGATTATATAAAATGAAGGGGATAAGGTTTATAAGGGAACCAATGTCACATTGTCAATGAAATTTGAACTTAGAAAACCTATAGGTTCACTGCAAGATTCCAGTTTCAGAACAGCTACCACAGAATCATATACCTATTTGGCCAGAATTAAGGAATCTTGCCCCAGATTTGCACTCACACTAGCTGTATGTAATACTTTAACTGCAGGTATTCTCTCAATGCTGTGTGACTTCCCTTCATACGCAAACTACTATGTCAGTGTTTCACGCAAACAAGATAGTAAAAATTACACAAAACTCTTTGCCTACTAATTCTATTGCTCTAGGTTCTGATTCAACTAATTTCTTACATTTCAACAAATGAGTAACTCAACTTCAAAATAGCAACATAAATGCTTAAGGTTAACATACACTTAAGTAACCCATAATTTCACAATGAGAAAACAGAGTTGGTCAGGAAAAGAAATCTGCTACTCGGAAAGCCTGCATGTCATGTGGAACCACCTAAAGCCATACAACAGGAAACACTCGCCAGTGGATCTTTCCTTCCGTGTCAAAAATGAGATTCTAGCCACTTACAGTCCAAACTGTGGAGTGTCTGTCTGCACTTCTTCTTTGGTCATACAGTCCTGATGAGAAATAATTGTCCTTAGGAGAAAGATGTTAAGATAGCTACCCTTAAGAAGGAGCTCAAAAATTGTTCGTGCACTTTACAATAGAACATTATTACATTCAAAAGAAATTAAAAAAGATGCACTCAATCTGTCCACTTTGGAAGTGGGCAGAAAGGAGTGAAGGACGACTGCCCTCTTTGTCAGCTGTGTACCCTCCGTAGGTGCCCTGGTGTTTAATTTGCACACAAATTCAGCTCAAAAGCTAGGCATGTAGTCAAACACATCCCTCTACTTCATGTCTCATGCTGGCTGGCTTCCAGTGGCTTCTCGTTTAATATAAAAGAGCAATCAGTTGAACATCTTCAGAGATGTCCACGACTTCTTATTGATGCAGGGAGCACAATCACCCAAGATGGGTTTCTGAATGAACTTTTCTGCTGTCAATATTTATTCATCACAATGCAAACCCAGTAACGTTATAAAAACAATCTGAATAAGGCAGAATTTAGGCACCTGTCCACATACAAACAGATTACAACAGTTTACTCAAAAAGCTTTACGTGTATATAGAACTTAAGTATCTGCTAAACATAAAGGCTGATCAGGGATGAAGCAAGTGGGTTGTAAGTACTTAGACAATTAGGTAGGCTAAAACACCACCTTAGTTACAGATGCAATTTTGCTAAATTCAAAATTAGGTAGAATTAAATGGGACTTAACATTGCCTAAAGATTTTATTTCCTCTCTTCTTTTTCACAGTATAAAATGTTGTGAATAAAAAATTAGGATGCTATAGAAGTGTAACACCTCCAAAAATAACACAGTCAACTTGATACTGTCAATTTATTAATTTACCTCAATTTCTTCACACTTATATCCTTTATGTTGAAAAATGCTGCAAAATGCATGGTGGACTGTTATGGTTATACAGAGAGACATTTATAACATGTTTTTAAAAATGCTATCTCCCTCTTTTTCCAAAGTAACACAACTATTCCCTATATTAGTAGTAGTATCACTGTTATTTCTATTTATTATAGTTAGATTTTATGGATCAAGACTGCTTATTGCTTCTGGAAAGTGAATAAAGCATTTGCATTCTACAGCAATACAAATGATTAATACCATTCTAGGTAGAAAAACATAAAACACGATGTTCCTCATTTCCTAGCTGAATTGCCTTTCTGAGAGACCTTAAAGTGGAAAGTCGTATTTGACTAGAATTGGCAGATCACATTTTCTATGAATAAACAAATCCAAAATACCTTATCATGAACACATGCAACAATGTAGTCTTACATATTTCCTTTTGATATCTCAAACATGGACTCTCCTTAACTTCAGTTTCTTTTTATTCGACTTCCAATTCATGAGTTCATCTTAATTATGAATTATTGATAGTGGAAAAATAATAACAATCAGGTTTGGATTTTAAAAACATTCAGCCTTAGACCGGGTTTGGATTTTTGTGAACACACAAGTCTCTCAAGTTCTGTATGTATGGAAGCCCAAACGGGATTAACCACATTAATGCTTATGCTTAAGTAGGCTTAAGTAATTTGTTGAAGGAAGGTTTATCTCATTTTCGGACTCAGTATAATGGATACTGCTAATAAAAGTTTTCAGTGAAACACAACAGCCAGACATGACATTAAACCCAAGGCAGGCAATTTCTTTTGTACAGCAAGAGAGAATTCACAGTTACAGACTACAAAGTTGTTCTTTTTTAAATGCCTAGTTGTCAGTCAGGTCCTCTCTTCAGAAAGAAATCAGGTTCTATCAATTTTACATTTTACAGACTTCTCCAGGGACTTACTCTATGAGGCCATGAATTTCCCTACTACTAAAAACTGAAGTATAAATAAATAAATAAATAAATCCCTCACAGTTTCCAGTACTAGCTTGTCAGTTGTTCTCAGATATATTTGTACCACCATCAAAAAAAAAAAGGGGGGGGGAAGTTGCTTGGCTCAAAAAAAGTCTCAAAATGTCAAGTGCCTTTACACAGCCCTTCACAGAACTGCAACTTTACCACAGCATGACTTAATGGCTAATCCATGTAGTAAATCCATGTAGTAATCACAGTGCCCAGATGTCACCACGCAACTGATCTCCTAACTCCAGATACCTCAAATAAAAGCCTTTTGTCCATGAACTCTTTTCCTCCTGTTACTATCATAGAAACAACAAATTCAAAGTATCCATGATGGCTTTTTTCCCCCACAAAATGCAGTACTAACAGTAAACCCAATTTGGTCAGAATAACCAGGAACTTCTACATAAATTTTCAAGTTTCAACATACTGCTTTAATACTTCTGTTACGAAGCAGCTGAAGTTCAAACATGAAGTTTTTAATACAAAGTTGAACTTCTTTCATGTACAAAACTATTTGCTCTGCATTATTGCTATCCATTTGCTGTGAAATTCAAAGTGATTTTTTTTCCATTTTCCCATAATTTGTCAGGCAGTACTGACAGCAAAAATATTCCCTGAAAGTGTGTTTTCTGGTTACCACTAAATCGCAAACCACAAAATAACAAAATATAACATACTTATGCTATTTAAGATCTCCCCAGTTGATCACTGTGCCATATTTCAGTTAGGAACGCCACAGTGTTCAAGTCAACATTAATTTCTATATTAATTTCAGTACCTTTAACAGTAATTAAAGTCCATCTTGAAAACCAGGACGGTCAATACTTCAGATGATTTCTGACATGTATCAACAATTCCAGTACTGTTTAACACCTCTCTTCTTTCTCTATCTCATCCCATTTAGTTCTGGTGTTTCGTGATCACACCAAGAGACAACACAGACCAGTGGTGCCCAGATTTACACAGGGCTGGACAGGGATAGCCATACTTTCACAAACAGCAAGCTACAAACTAAAGAAATTGGAGTCAGTCCTAAAATTTTAAAGAAACTAGCTCATCTGAGGTCATGTATCTAGAATTCTACAGAGAATTATAGAATGTAGATGTTTATAATTATACAAAAGTGATCTCTGGAACTCATCTTGTCCAAACTTTTCAGTCAAAGCAGAGCTATCGTAACCATTAGGTTGCTCTGGGCCTTGTCCAGTCAATTCTGAAAATATGCAAGGATAGATAGATTACATCGTCTCTGGTTACGTTACATACCTGTGTAGTGCTGTACAACTAGTACAGTAAAAATGCATTTGCCAGAAGACATCTGAAGTCAGGGGCAACTGGAAATTTACCTTGGAAATTAAGCTACATACTATATGCAAGAACACACAGCTTCATTCCTTAAAACACAATCAGAAAATGTGGCCTAGCACTAAAATAAGCCATGGTTTTTTTCAATATACTTATTTCCCATCACTCTTCAGCAGGGTATAATCATCACCTGCCGAGTCTTTCTAGGCAGAATACATATTGCACTTTTCAGTAGCTGCTTCAGTGTGTGGGTGGCATGTTCCTGAAATTACCAATAAAACTTCAGCTTACTGCAGAAGAGACAACACTGCAAATCCAGAATTTAACAGAAATATTTTTTTATGGGTATATATAGCTGTCCATGTCAACCCCGTTTAAGTAAGCTCATCATTTAATCCACTAAATTAAGAAGAGAAAAAACTAACCATATTTTTCACTGAAGGTTAGAAACCATAGGAAAATATTACAGATATTATAACAATCTTACTCTGGTTATTCGTGTTCCAGGTATACTATATGCCAAAGTTTTTCTGGCTCATGGTCCTCCCTGGAAAAGAATTCTGTCTCTACCATGTCTGTATCATCACCTATCAAATCAGTACATCACCAAACAAGAAAACAGGTTTCCTCCCCTGTAACATATACTTTAGATAATGCCACAAGGCTTTCTATTTCTAATTATGGTGAACATCTACACCAAGTAATATTAGCCAAATCTGTTTCTTTACCAGTCTTAATTTGAAATGTACTTCCACTGAATGCACTGAGAGGTAAAGTTGCTAGTGAAGGATGATGCCCTTTCTTGTGTCCAAGTTGTTGAAACACTTTAGCCAATAGTGTTTAGTTAAAAAATATGCTCTTTCTTTTTCTCTGTTTTTATTAAAGAGCAAAGATGAAATACTCCCTCTTTTATACTCCCTCCTTGGCGCCTCAGCAGTTCAAAAAATTACTATAACACTTGCACCGAGCTTAAAATCTAAGAAAATTTTTAGAGGCAACTAAAAACAGGAGGAGGTCAAACTGGAATATGTTAAAATGAAAATAAATAGTGTCCAATAAATTGCCCAATATTAAAATTATCCAGAAGGAGACAAAATAGAGTCACTCTTCAGAGATTACTAGTACACAGATTTTTTAGGAATATACTTGATCTCTATGTGAAACCTGAGTTAGCTCCTTACTTGATTTCCTAATTCATCTCCCATGTACCCAGAACTGTCTTTGCAATTTTAAACATAATTGCAACACAATAATTTTCAATGTCAGGTTTTCTATAGACTAACTGTAACCCACTTCTACAATACAAACAAAACGCAAACCAAAATTACTTGCCATTAAAAATTACTTTTTAAAAGTATGTAAAAAGAAATACAGATAGACATGATGAACTTCTGGAAGTTTGACATGAAATACATAACCCTATTAACTGATGCATCAAACTCCAAACTAAATACTCCTATCACAGCCTATACTGATAAAGAAACAGTATTATATACAGTTTATCTCCTATAAGCAGAATATAGATCAGCCTTACAGGTAAACATGAAGGTCTCCCAGAATTTCATTGCTTCTAAAAAGATGAAAATCTGACATTAAGCTAGAAATGTAGTGCTGCTTTAAATATTTAAGTAAACTTTCAGTGTCTGTCTATATTTTTGTAAATAACCATGCTTCCTGGCAACTGGCAATGTGATTTATACTTACGGCTTTTAAGTTAAAGTTCAGTTTTTCCATAGCAACTGCAGTGTTCTCTTTACAGATAGTATTTTCATTTTGTAATAGTTAGTTAGACAAATGTGGCGTTCCTGGTTGGCCGTCATGTCAAACATAGGAAATAACTGTCAGGATTTTTCAGTTATACATACAACACTTACTTTAAGAGATGGTGCAGTCAAGCTGATCCAGCAACTTCCTAAATGGGACACAGGTAAACCTACCTTCTCTCACAATTACTTTATATCACAATTAGGAAAATATGCTGGCATGGCTGTCAAGATTAAGGTGTGCAGACTGCTTGCTTTAAACTGATAATATTGCTGTGATCACACAGGACTCTGCACCACCCATCTATCTCTCTGACAAAGCAGACAGCCCTGTATTTATCTTGTACATCAGGCCCTGTTTGTCCCTTACCAGAGAAATATTCAAAGCACACTATCCATGAAAAAGAAAATGGAATGAAAACTACAGATTTTCATACATTTGGAGTATGCTGCTTCATTCCAAAGAAAATGTGAATATGTATGTGTGTGGGTACTGATAAACTTTGTAAAAGTAAATTGTAAATTTGTAAATTAACCTACACTGCAGAATAGAAGATTAAGACCCAAGAAACAATTCTATTACTGCCACACAAGGGTGCTCTACACTTACTTACCGTATTCCTTACCCCTTCCTTACCTTGTGCCCCTTAACCAATTGATGAAGCAAACAAAGCCCTTGCCAAACTGGTCTTCGTTCGAATTGCTTCCTACTACTTTACCAAAACGTATGTTCAGGCAAACTAGGAGAAAGAGGAGCTATCCCTTGTTCAATCTTCTAAGTTTCTGCCATAAGGAGACTTTATGGGACAAATGGCTGAAGTATTCCAGTACCTTCACCTCCAGACCTGAGCTGCTTAATGCCTATTTCACATTTAAGTATAATGAGATTGCAGAAGTTAAGGTTCTGTCTTCTCCGTAAGGAAGGGGTGAGAGTCAGGAGCAGACCAACATGCACAGCACTCTTCATAGCTCAGCCCCTACTGCTACCAGTATTGTCCCTGTACTTTGGTACCACATATCTACACCATTATAAGACAGGCAAACGTGGGTTTTTACAAATCCTATCCGCTCTTGCAGCATGCAGCATTGGGAATCTTCAGGAAAGGATCCTGTGGTGGAATACTCTGTCTATACAACTGCCAGCCAAGACATGAAGCTATAAATGCAGATGAAATGCATTCACACACGTACATGGAGAACCTGTATATGAAATAAGTGGGTGCAAAGCAATCTAGTACATCTGTAAGTGTTCCTTCTTGGTCTTACTCTTCTTTTCTACCATAACAGGTCAAGTAACAACCACATTTCAATTCGGCTTCCAGTTTATGTATTTTATCGCTTTTATCTTGTGCCCATGGGCCCAGCAGCTCCATTTCAGCTCAGCCCTTGCCCCTCTGTTCCTACCTGGGACAAGCTGCAGGAGCACCCATCTCTAACTCTGCCACATCTGTGCCCATGCCTGGCCAAGGACCCCAGTGATCTGGACCCTGACTTCCCGACTGACTTCCCAGCTTCGCTTCAGACCTGCCTCATCACTGTGGACATCCTGGTGATCTGCTCTTGGTTCCTGATAACCTCACCAGGCCTGATCCCAACCCCAACACGCAGACTGACTTTCTGGCTTGACATTGGACCTGCCTCAGCATCATGAACTTGCGTGATGCGCTGTGCTCAGGGCTGCCCTCCCCAGCCCACGCCGCTCCCTCACAGGGCTGGTGGGTCAAGGCCTAGCTGGTGGGGACCTGCCTTGCCAGCCCAGGCAGCCCGTATCACTCCCGAATCCCCCACCCCCAGCGCACCCTGACAATATCCACATACTAAAACCTTTTCCTTTGAATAAAGCAGCAAACATGAAACTCCAGTTTTTGCTCCATCTTGCCTTTTGACCAGTGGGCACCCAATGTTCCTCTATCAAGGGGCAGAACTTGATGTAGCTCATCTATACGTACACAAGAAAACAGACGCTTTGCTTGTGCTAGGGCAGTTTGGGACCAGCTTTTTTATCTCAGCATGTCTCAAAGTTCTCTTTGTGACTTTGTCTCACTGTTAGTTCGCATTAAAACAAGGAAGACCAAAATGGCCTTGAACCTTTGTCAACTATCTAAATACACTATCTAGATAGAAGCACATTGGCTTCCCTGGGAATTTGTGATCTTCCTGTCCCTAGAAAATGCATCACACCCTTACTGGATGAGGCTTCTTCCAGAACACAGTGGAAACAGCTAGCTGTGTTTTGAGGGGTTGTTGTATTTTTAATCTAGGCTGGTAGAAGTGCCTGCCTTGCACAAAATAATACCAAAATTAGAGTACTCACAGGAGACATGATCAAGTTTCAGGTTTTTTTCTGTTTTAGAGATCCACATCACAGACCTTATCTATTACTGGACTATTTTCTGATGGGTGTTATTTTCAAAGCTTTTACTATGCTGAAAAAAGTTTGATACGAGTTGAAATTTGACCAGATGAAAAAGCAGCACCCAAAGATGACCATAACTCTGTAGTCTTCCACTTACAGCACTCCACATAAACTGTCATAAACATTTACAAACATAGAGCAGGGACCAGAATTCAAACTCCTTTTACCAAAAATATAAAGGGGTGAATCCTTACTCAACCTAAATTTGCTGTTCTTGCCTTTGTGCGGACAGAAATTTAACTCTATTCACTGACTAACCAAAGGCAAAGTGGCATAGTGAAGTGCCTGAACCAAAACAAGAGAACAATGACAGATGGACTGGCATGGAGAAGATATGCATTGGAAAGGAGCAGATTTGGATGAGAAGCTTGCTGAAACTCAGACTGGGAAGAAAAATCAGTTGAAGGTTGGATTTCAGAGGTGTCAGTCTCCCAGTACAACCATGGGAGCGATACAGGTTGAAAAATAGGACCCTTGGCACATGTACTCAGTAACTGAAGGTCTGACTGGTAGTGAGGCTATAGCTGTCTATCAACAGTTATACGGTAGCTGTCACTACAATTTGCAAACTGCAGACAATGTGGTGGTACAGCCTTACAGCCTGACTCTACGGCTAGCAGTCTCAGCAGGTATGTCATTGAGGTCAGTTGCTGCACTGAAGCCCCTGTTCACTGCTATCATTATCTGTGCTGTGATCATTCCTCCAGAAAAGCATAAACAAAGCTGTAGTGTCAGCCCAATTATCTGCAGGACTCTGTCCTGGCAGCCCGTGTTTCTTTGGACATCCCAATAACTGTAACTACCCATGTCCATATTAAGCTGATTATGCTAAACCTCTAAACTTTCCGACTATATTTAGCTGAATTATGAATCTCTTGACTAAAGCTTCCTCATTTAAGATGGTCAATAATAATGACACTACAATGCTTCCAGCCTTTTTTATCATTAGCAGGCATTGCTCAAAAATATTGTTAAAGGATCCTATCTCAGTTTTCTTTCCAGTACTTACCTATAGCATAGTGCGATCTCTCCAGCTAAGTATTATACTTTGTCACATACCTCCTATTTTTGTGGCTACTCTGAGACAAAACTACATATGAAGTACCATATTCTTTTATTCCAGCTCTGGGACAGGAAGACTGGAAAAATATGATTAGTATCATATTTTTACAATGGCCAGAAATGCAACCATTAAAGCATTAAAAATCTTGGTAGTTACTGTAGGAAGACTCTACAAGAACTGGAGATCCATGGAAGAGGGTCTAGTACTACCACACCATTTATAAAACTGTTCTTTCAGTTTAACAGACATGCCATTGCAGAGTAAACTCTTTCCAGTGAAGCCTGCAATGCTAGAATTTGAGAGTGCTGTAGAAGCACTTTTGGGGTTTTACATCTTTGGAAATTTTCAAAACTGTTTTTACCCTGGTGGTATTTAAGATTATTAGGAATTCTGGAATCTGTAGAAGATAGTTATTCAGTTATACAGGTGGAAAAAAGGTTTTTCTATTGTACTGACTGACAGCCAGAAAATATAGGACCTGGAATTTCCTAAGACAGGGTTTTTCAGATATAAATTACTCATTTGTGGAAGTCAGCATTTTTCACAAAAATGTGCATCAGTTTTACCAAGGACGGAATTTCTGCCCTCCCCCAAAAAGACTAATTTCATAAAAAAGGAACAGCCCTACATTAACCATAAATCATAACCTACAAATGGAATTCACTCTCCGCTAAAATAAGAAGAGGCATTTAAATTTCAGTCTCCCAAAATCCAGCTGGGTATCCTTGCTCTCTGGCTTTTTTTTTATTTTGGGGGTGGATGAAGCTGGTTGTTAGCTCCATTCTGATGTAGAACTAGGCACTTTCTACAACCCTGAAATTTTTACAAGACACAAAGATTTTCCATCAAGCTCTTCCAGGACTTTACCAATTATGAGACTGAAAAAAGAGAGCTGTTTATTCTGAGAATACCTGTATTACTGCTGTGTTAGGTTTTAAAAGATATCTGCAGACCAATTTACACAGAACTTTTCTATAACAGCCCTTTCTAAAACGACACTTCCCAGCACAGTACAGACAGAAATTACATACTGCATGTCCAAAGTACCTCCAGCCAAGCCTTTTGCCATAACTGCAATAACGAAATCAAGTTTGTCAAGGAGATAACTGCCCTTTTCTTTGGCATATTGGAAACTGTCAGCTCACTAAGTCACAGATGGACATTGTCATAATTTCACCTAAAATTCACTTTCATTTTACCATTGTACTGCTGACTGCATATATAAACCAAGAATCAATCTTTATGTTTGTTCTCCTTTGATGTGTAAACACAGTATATTTATATTGCTGTAAAATCTATGTTGAGCTACAAAAGAAGTGGAAAAATGAACTTGTCCGTGTTCAAGAGTAATTGATAGACCCTTTTCCCTATTTTGGTATCTTTGGTAGAGTATGGATTTTAAGACATGCTATCAAGTACCCTTATCTCACTGTTTCTTCATGACGAAGTCTGCATTTTCTGATATGTTAGTGGACTGACATGAATATCAGAAACACATTTTTGTACTTTTACCTAAAACATGCTGTTGCAGATTATATCTGTCATAATTTGTTAGACCAATTCAAGATATTGGACTTAATCTAAAAATTGAAATAAATACTTTGTGTTCTCAATCCCTTAGAACAAGATGTTCTCTGCTGCATTCTGAAGTAAATGTGAAAGATCCAACAGATTAGCTAACAGCTTGAAAGGTTGCATACAGTGATGGCAACACTTTATACACTGAATTCACTGGTTTGTGATTTGGAGATTTTTCACTACTTAATTTCTTTTGTTTCTTCCATAAACAGAAAATCAACAAAACCCCCAAAATATCTGTTTTCAATTTTTATGGAGAGAAACAATCTAGAAAAGTGATCTGTCATTTCATGAATGAACACAAAACGAATATACTCTTTTTTGTACCCATAATTAAAAATCTTATTAGTTCTTAGAGCAAGAAAGATGAGATATTCTAAGGTTGAGTTTAAAATTTAAGTACAATGAATAAAACTAATTGAGGAGTCACTATCTTAAAACTTACATCATTCTTGAAATGAATCTCTCTTTATAAAAAGGAAAGAGAGACCAACCAACAAAGCTAACTTTATTCTATTTTTCAAATGCATTCCTCAGTTTTATAACACACTTTACATATACCTTACATTAAAAAGAAACAAGGAAAACAAAATTTTTTTTTTAAATTAGGAAATCACTCCAAAACAGCATATATGTTCATCATAGGAAAGTTTAACAATAATTAAAATATAGGTGATATATATTTAAGTAAGAAAAGTTCCATTTAAGAAATATTTTTTGAAACAAATTCTTAGAAATGAGGAATTAGTATCTATGGCACTCCTATTGTAAAGCAGGATAATTGTGACAGCTCTGCACCTTGCCAAATGTCTAAAATGATAGATAGTATGAAGTAGAAAACAGCTACTGAAAGGGGAAAGGAATATAAAAGCTCCTTATAAAAAGATAGGACAGTGCTCATTGTTATTCAAGCACATGAGTTGCCATATCCTGTTTCCATTGACTGCAGTGGAAGCTTTAGCCTCGGCTTCAAACAGGTGCAAGTCCCATGAGACTAAAGGGAATAAAACGTACAGTCACGGTATGAAAGCAACAGTGTATAAAGTGTGGTAAGACAGGATATGTAATTCCAATCTGGTACACAAGAATCTGACAAAGCTATTTAAATGCAGTGCCAAGTAAGGATTCAACTGAAAAAACCAGACATTTCTACACAGAAATTCGGCAGGCGTCCATTCAATGCTACAAGAGGAGCGCAGGAAAAATGTTACAGAAATTAAGAGTGCTAAACCATAGTGGGGGGAGAGAACAAGGGAGACCCAGAAGCAGCAATAAGCATCATCCTGTTCTGTAGCAATACAATATCCCTTGTTCAGGATACAGCTGCTGGCATGCCTTGGTGGATACTGCAGACTGGCCTGCTCTGAGAATTGTTGGGACTTAGACCCAAGTTTATT
>VYZV01003359.1:31120-44148 GCA_013401275.1 Pandion haliaetus | reverse complement strand
TTACCCATTTTTATTTATTCTCCTCTGTATTATCATGAGCATTTGAAATGTTTGGGGACTTTTTTTTTTAACTTACATAATCTTCAAAGAGAAGTCTTAGGCTACATTCTTACATCAGTTGAGTTATGCATGATGTTCTCAATTAATTCTATAAAGAAAGTAGCTGAGATGTCATTATATTAATTAGAAGCTGGTCAAAAATAGAGTACTTATCCCAAAGGAAACTATGTGACTTCAAAATTTTTTTCCAGATGGAATCAGAAGAGAAAGCAATGCAACACAAAAGCTATCTGTCTAAAATTGGGGTAATAAACACCAAACAGTCTCAATATTAAATTTATCTGGATAAGTATTACAGCAGGATGACCAAACCTCAACACTTAAATTTTAAAACCAGATTTTGACATTAAAGTGAAGACTGAAGGTAACAATTTTGGAGAGAATAAGGCAAGACTAGAAATGACTGTAAGAGCTAAGGCAGAGAAGAGATTAAACAGCTCTTCTATAGTTAATAAGTTTTATGATGAAAAGGTAAACATATACCTGTGCAAGCATGGGAAATCCGAGGTTCCTGCATCCATTACAAGGTGTCAATGCCTCCCATAAACCTGAAGGACCACAAGTATTTTCACCTGCATCGTCATCTTCTTCCTCTCTTGGTGATAAACATGTTGAAGAAGGCCTCTGCACATAGAGAAACAGTACTTTCAAATTAAACACAGTGATATATCGTAAAGAAACGTTTTACTTAATGAAAAGAACTTAAAAATTCCCGTTTATAAATTCCAAAAGATAAACTGCTATTTTAATACAAAGTAACTACTTAACTGTTCTTCTGGTCTATGAAGAATCACACTTTCTAAGGAAGGTGCATATTAACCCATTTGCAATCACACTTTAAATATTCATGAACATAATAACACATTAAAAATATGCATTTATTTTCTTTATTATCAAGTAATTCGCAATTTCTACTTCATTTTACTTTAAAATTTGCTTTAACATCGTTAAGCTTAGGATATCCCACAGTGAATAAAAACTAACATTAAAAAAAAAATACTATCCCCAAGAAGGAGATAATATAAGCTAAGGGGATCTTGCTTCCATAGTCATGTATTGTGTTCAGAAAAGTACAGCTGTACTACATTTGCCTGGATCAGTCCAAGGTTTTTGCAGGAAAAAAAGATCAATTCAATCAAAATATGATGTTTCAATTTTTATTTTATATTTACCAATAATAAATGCATTAGCTTATTTTGTAGGCAAAACTTTTATTTAAAAATGACCTGTCTTATTTTGTTTCATTGGCTAGAAGGGATGAAAGGTACTGGGAAAAGTCATTCAGTTGTGACCATTAAGACTTCCATATTGGTCTCGGTGATAAGGGACTAATGCTGATTTTTGCTTAAACCAGTATCCTAATTTTCTGTGACAGCCAGGAACAAGAAGAGTGGATAGTTCTCATTTATTTGTGTTCTTTTGCTACACAGGATAGGCCACCGCAACCAAATGAATTGCAGTGGTAACTTTTATTGATTTCAGAAGGAGGAGGAAAGTTAAGCCAGTAATGAATGATTTTTAAAATATCATGTTAAATAAATTTGACAACAACAAAATGTAAATATTACTAATATCTTAATTCTTTGTCCATATTTAAATCAGAATACACAATAGCTGTTCTAGCTTGCTTGACTTTTGTTTGTGCAGCCTACCTGATATTCAGATACTAAATGCTGTCTTTAGGAATGCTTGTTTGTCTTAAACAATCTTTCAGTAGCAGCTGGATTTTTGCTTGATCAACATAATGCTGTTTGAGACAATAGCTGACCACACCTATTTATCTGATGGTAACATTAGCTCTAAAGCACTGCTATGAGGCCCACAGGAAAAACAAACAAACCAACCCCAAACCCACTTAACTGCAGATTATTTTAGCCAACAGAATAAAGAAATGCGTGGAGTCTGCTGCAAGAAAGGGAATGCAGAGGTGAAGGAAAAGTAAGGGGGGAGAAAGCAGAGAAACAGCGGCAGTTCTGGAGGTGAACACAAGCTGATAGAAACTGTAAGAGAAGCAAAGGCACCACACTGACAGGCACTAACTCGAATTGTGTAACATCTGAGGATAATTTAACCTTTGACTTTTGTGCTAACTTCTTATACACAGATGTGGTTGGTATACCATTGGTTTCGGCAGAAAAAAAATTGCTAAATTCTATTTCAGCTCACTCACCAAAGATGAGATTGACAGTATATCCATCGCCACTAGTTTGATTCCCCTTGGTTAGAAAATGGTTGTTCCCTTGTTGCAGATTTCATGAATCTAGCTATATCTTTAAAGTTAGGTGGATTTATTTACTTTTTATTTTAAAAGTCAATTTCTAAAACATTCTTAGCATGGTATTTCATGAGGTTATTTTGACAGTCAAGCGGTACCACAGAATGTGTTGCCATAGCAACCAATATTCTTACACAGATTATTAAAAGGATTGGGTTAACTCTGCAGAGTGTGGGTCGCAAAAGACTATTATTGCTATGCATTTGCATAGACAAAGGAAGCAAACTACAGGTCTTTCCCTTCTATTTATATCACCATTCTCCATGGCAGTTGCCCTACGTTTGTATTTTGCATCTCTGAATTGTTGTATCAGAGAATAAAGTGCTTCTTGCCCCCTGGAGCAAAAAGCAAAGAACTGCAGCAGCGCTAGGTAGAGGAAAGCAGGTAACACGCGTTAGCTGTGACCTTACAAGCCAATGGAAGCGAACAAAGACAAAAGTCACAGAAAAATATCAATGTACCTTCTAAAGGTGAAAAAATACACACACATAATATCGAAGAGAATTTTTCAACACAACTAAAGGAAGATCAATAATGAAATTCAATACATTTCAATCATTCAAGGGAGAACATATGAGTATTTAGCCATTACAGGAACAGAGTAGGAAAAAAAATCATACCAAAATATTACTGAACAAAGGAAAAAATACACAAGCAGAATGAAAGAGAGTTGTATTACTTCCATTGGGTGTTTTTTATAAAAATAGCCTGAGATAGAGTGGGGAATCACAGGAATTTAAATTAATGTCACTATGAATGAGAAGAAACGGGAAATACTATATAGTCAGATTTCCTGATCATTCAAAAAAGGACCAATGTCAGAGTTCATTAGACACACTATTGGAATAAATTGATTAGTACTCTTACACAACTAGACAATCCAGGATTGAGTAACATGATACAGGCTAATTTACTGACTACTGCAGAGTAGGGTTGGTTCTTTTTACACTAAATGACTGATTCCTCTCTTCTTGCCCAGATTTCTGCTGCTGATAAAGCACTAAAAAGGAAGCATTAGGAGAAATGTATGTGAAGGGTCAAGAACCAGTTACTGCTATCACCTTTCTCACCCATCATGGCTGCCAGAAGACCAGTTCTTCCCAGAAGACAGGTGCAAATGGTAAGTGGGAGTTGCTGCAGGGAGGGAGAGCTGCATTTGCAAAGAGGAGGGAAGGAGTTAATAGCTGCAGGAGAGAAAGGGGGGGTCAGAAGTGCCCCAAATGGCACAGACTGGGTTTGCATACCCTGGGGAGAGGAACACCCCTGGAGGAGACTGGTGAGATACAGAAAGACCTACAGTCAATCCAGGGACCTCAGGCTGTCACACGAGCCCATAAAACTCCCAACCCAGACCATCCAGGTTCCAGCCTTCATTCCTTTCCCAGAACTCCCCCATTTTTTCTGTTGTATGATTTAATTTTGCCTCCTTAAAGATCCTTTGGACACAAAAATCTAATTCTGTGTGTGCTGCTGGGAAGCCTTGAAATAGCCCTGTAGGGAGAGTTTTAGTGAAACCAAAGTTATTTATGCCCACTTCTCAGAAAAAAAAAAAAGAAATAAATAAAGAGAGAGGAAGAGATTTCTGTCACCTAAAGAAAAATAGACACAATTGAGAACCTTTTATTCATGCCTGTTTTGACTCAAAAAATAAAAAGTAAATGTATTTAGAAAATGCCACCTAGATCATAGTTGTTCCATTAATTGAATTTGACATTATGACATGGTGAAGTCAATATAAACTCTAATGCTAAGCTTAAAAAGGCCAACTCTGCCTAACCTAGAAGAGCCATGAGTATAAGCATCATGTATCCTCAAATAAAACAGACAGAAAACCTTAAAAGATATTAGATACAATATGTTAAAAGGAAAAATAGGTAGGGAAACCACAAGACATTGATGCAGAATAAAAGATTTAATAAATGTTCTCTTTGTTACTGAAACACTGAATTAAGTATTAAAAATTGCTTACAGCAGTAAGATTATAATTTCTCTCTATATAAAAAAGACAGAATAACGATATAGTGGTAAAGTAGCAGTAAGATTTAGCATAAGGACATTGGTCCTTACAATTAGTGGCAAGTTTTCCTCTGACTCTACTGGGCCTGACACATCACATCTGATTTTCATACCTAATGAGCATTTAGATTATGTTTTTGAAAATTTAGGCATGGAAGTCTTCCTCTTCATGTCTCCATCTAGACAAAAGGCAAAATTTGTCCAGAAGGATACTTTAGACTGAAGGATACTTTATAAACAGGCTATTTGTTCTCCCAGAGTATATATGTACATCAGATTGGCTATCACAGTAACTTGACATCTCTCTCCTGGTCTAAGAGAACAAGCCAATATTTAGCAACAGACAGAACGATGAGTACAGACAAAAAAAGCAGAGAAAGTCTGTTCCACTCTTAAAAGTCAACAGGAAGAGAGAGCACCTTTAATCTTAACTATTACGTAAAAGCTACCATGTTCACAGCTCAAGAAGCTTTATGCCATGTATAAAACATACATAAAGTTTTTGCTTTCCTTTTTACAGATGTCAACTATTTCCTGACTACCATATGACCTCATTATCTTGACAAGTTTTCTCTATGAATACATTAAGTCATACAAAGCCTCTTATTTCCTTTTATACCCTCTTTTTCTCAGTTAATGAAAACTGCTCTGCTTTCTGCCTTGATGTTGGTGAGCAGGCATTGCCAGGCAAAATGTGATTTAATTCCCTCATTTCAGGATGAAGAGAAGACTTTCCTGTAGTTGTCCAGTGAAATCTAAAACCAAACATCAAAATCTTTCTTTACTTCTTAGATTTCTGATTCTTCAGAACTATCATCCCATGGCAAAGTATTGCAAATACCCTTTCAGACAGTATCCACTAAAGCAAGATAGCACCAGCAAAACTGGTAAAGATATATAATAATAGGATTTTTACCATTTGCTATTGCATCATAGTTCTGGACACGAATGTTAACTTTTCATTTATCTTGCAGCATATCACATTCAGAAAATAAGCTTTTTGAAATGGAGCAGCAAAGACAAAATCCAGAAGGCAATCTCCTTCTGCTTTTGGAAGGCAGACAGCAACCAGATATTTGATAAGCTAAACGCTACCACTCAGTCTGGAGCAATGAAGTCAGTAGGAGGTTTCTTCTGAAGAAATAATTTGTCAGACATAGGACCACGCAAATATTTCATATGATCCTAACGGCTGGATTAGAGGCATGCCTCTACCTCTCCTTCGCCTGGCCCAAAGGATATGTAATTATGTCATGAAATAGAAGTTAAAAAATACAGTTCTATTGTCCAATATTCTCATTTTACATTACACGAATAACTAATAGAGAGGGAAACCGTCCCTGAATAGCCTCTATAACTTCAGATGAGCTGTTGCCAGCAGCTGCAGCAGCCAAGCCAGGGACAGCAGAGCCGGGACGGGTTCCTGCGCTCTCAGCACTCCCCCTGCTGCTGCCCAGGCTGCTCCCAGGGAAGATGCCTGATGGATGCAGAAGAGAAAAAGCAGCATTTGGGCAAGAAATGTAACACCATCAGTTACTATTTTTCCACAGCAGGATCCCTACATTAACCAAATGTATCCTTCTGGGATTCAGTAAGGATCCTGACAAGGAGCAGCCTCAGTGACAAGACACATGCTATGTCTTACAGACGAATGACAGTGGAATATTTTGGTGGCCTGGGCACACCTTTCCCGTATCCCCAAGGCAGCCTTCTTCCTGCTTGGTGTTTTTCCCCTTCCCATCTCATTATCTTGCCCTTCACCTTACACTGCACATCTGCAGCCATTCTTTCACAAATATGTTCCTTGTTTAAATTTCTTTCATCATTTCACTCGTGATGAGTCTGGTTTGAGTTTGATTGCACCTGCTGTATTCAGCAAGGGAACACCAGGAGAACAAGGATGGCCTTGTAACTAAAGCAGCCGAGTGTTGAAGAAGCGTATTCTGTACCTGTCTCTGCCATAATCCCAGTGGGATGCTGGGCATGTCATTTAAACTTCTCCGAGACAGTCATTAAGTTTGTGTTCCTTATTTGCTGGCTATATTGAAATTGTGAAGGCAAGTTTGCCAAAGTGCCAGACTACATCAGGAATCAGCATGAGATACTCTGTGACCATTTTCAGTGGTATGTGAGACTAAGTGCTCTCAAAATCCAAGCTCTAGCAGTCCCAGACAGGGAGAATCTTGACCTCTACACCACTGCACAACAGCCAAGCTGCATGTGATAGCATTTTCTGACTGGGGCTCCGCAAAAAAACCATACCTTTGTATGAAGCAGTCACATACTCTGAACTCAAGACCAGTAATGTCTGAACCCGGGAAGAAATTCCCCTAACTTGAAGTTAGCAAAGTCACAGTAATTGACTATATGTAACAAGAGTAAAATGTATTAACTTCGGGCAAACATGACTAATTCACATACATGATGGAAAGTACATGAACGTGTAGTTACTGCCCCTCAGTGGGCAAGTGCTATTGACACCTATGATGGTGAGCACCCCAGGAATTAATCATTCTGTCTTCAGAGCAGGATCTGACAGCATGCAGCAAATACACCCTGGAACCAGATGGCAAGTACAATGCACACCGAGTAAGGTCAAAATTGTAAGTAGAAATGAGATTATAAAATGAATGAGTACATCTGAATGTGTATTCAAAGCAGAATATTCAACCATTTCAAATTTTTTAATTCATCCTTACACATAACATAAATAATGACAATGAAGACAATTCTGAATATTTGCACTACTCTCTTTAAAGGATGCATATATACATATGATACGACAAAAGTTTTAGAGTTTAAAAACCTAAGAAGCTATAAATCAGAAAATACCAGGCATAAACTAAAAAAAAGGTACATTTCCTTCCATTGATAAAGGAATCAATATTTTTCAAGACTTCAGATTTCTTTTATGGTTATTTTTTAGCAAATGAAAAGCTAAAATGGCCCATCAACAGACTGCCATTTATTAATAAAAAGGCTGATCTTGGCTAATTGATTTTTCACTAAACATAAAAACTTCTGAACTGAGTGCTGTAATCTTCATATGAAAAGAATTTCATCTATATATCAAAGCCACTACTAGGACACTCATATTAAGATATACTCACAAAATATCAGATCACTAAAGTGCAAAGCTAAAGACATCTCAACGTATTTCAGTAAGAATCTTCAACTCTTTTCTAACTCCTATTTAATTTTGCCATGTGGGTGAAGGTTTTCAAATGACAGAAAATTCAATAATTCAATAAATCAAAAAATTGCAAAGAAGGGACAACTAAGTGCTTTTAGTAATTACAATTTAACCATAATAAGAAGGTATTTGTTAAGAATGATGTAGTAGATGGAGCCTACAGAATTTTCATGAAGTATCTTGGGAAGCATACACAGCCTTTGCTATTCAGTGTGAAATTAACGGGATGAAGTATTAGCTGCTTGAAGCTGCAATACGCACTGTCCCGATTCCAAAAAGCACTTACAACATCATTTTTTTAAACTAGTTTGAACTCTTTGAAAGCTAGGCATTTAATATGAGCTGTTTAATCTATGGATTAAGCTAGTTGTCTTTAACACATGGAAGCATAGGCACTTCCACAACTTATTTACTCCATCCTAATGCCTGTGTTTGGGACAGGATTGAATTGCCTTCCAAATTAATTTCTCCCTCTTAACATTACATAAAATAAAGCGAACCTGTGTTTTAAGCACTTGTCTAACTTTGAGCATGTACTTAATACTCATAAATCAGACTATTTGCACACAGTATCAATTTCAAGTCCTTAACATCAAAGCACTGTAAGCGCTTTGCTTGACCAAGGAAAAAGAACTTAGCACATTGAAGTATAAAGCCCCAAGATGGAATTCAACCCAGCAAGCCATGTAGACTGCAAGGACACTCTGTGCTACAGAAATGTATTTCTAGGGATGCCTTTCCATCCCACAGGCACAGTAGATTTGACCCAAGTTGGTATGTAGGAAGGGTATACACAAATGTAGGCTGTGCAAAAATGCAGGATTTTGCTAACTTTTTTTTGAGTCTTGAAGTTTAAGCACATGAATAGTTCAAGTTAATGGGATTTCTCATGTTAATGACAGGCTTATGTGTCTCCCTGAATCAATATGCACATGACTCATTCCAAAAATGTGACTCACTGTGAAAAACTCATGTACCAGTTGAAAAAGAGACTGATAATGAAGGGTATAGGAGTCTGCAGAAAAGCAAAATCAAGTGTTAATATTTTTAGAAATACTAAATGGAATTAAAAGCTTAAGCATATTTACCTTTGCATAAAGGAAAAAAAATATAATTCAAAGTAAAGACCTGCATTTTTGGCTTTAAATGTTACAAAGAAAATACTGCTTGCAGAGTAACTACAGAGGCATCTCTGTAACATCCCTATACTATCTGAATGTTATCATATAACATTCAAAAAACTCAGTGCAATGTAATTGCAAAGCAAATCAGCTGTATAACATGTATTCTTTTTTAAAGTTGTGAAAGAGAGGGTGGCTAAGTGGGTGGCAGAATGATGAAACTTATAGAAAATACATTATTTGTCATGAAATAGAGCAGAAGGAACAGAAATTAAAGTAGGGGAAAAAAATCAGGTGGTAAGTGAGTAGGCAGAAATCACCACTTTATTACTCCTCCAGTGCACTGTTTTTTATTTAGCATATTCTCAGGAAAAGTGTATTACTGAAAATGCAGTTATTATTCCATTAAATTGCTGTTGGCTTAATGAAGGACGTAAGAGAAAATCATACCTGAATAGACAAAGCCAATCTAATGAGGAACTATATACAGCACTGAGTCATCTGAAGATGAATGCTGGTTAAGAGTGGATAAACAAAAAGACCTTGAAGAACATTTGTACTAGATTATCTACAGATCCCTCACTAACAAATCGCTAGTAGTTTGCATATTGTCACCTAAGTTCTAAATATAATATAAAAACAATGCAGTAGAATGCTGACAATCAGCTGGAACGTCTTGACAGGCTATAGACATTGAAGGCCTAACTGGAAAAGATCAGTCAGATAGTAATTCTACCTTTTGATCTCAGTAAAACACGCAAGTGCTCAGACTCTTCTAGGGTACTAGAAAAAAGGATCACCCCCCCCATGAGAGATGCAGAATACTATCAACTGGACAACAGCTCTCAATGCAGCCTGATTTACATGGCAGGTGGAAGTAGAATTCAGAATCATCTTCACTAGGAAAGCAAAGGTTTTGCTATGGCTGGTCGGAAAACCTGCCAGCGCGAAGCTCACATACTGCAAGTTGCTGCTTTTCTCTGTCTTACATAATTAAACCAGTGACTTCACAGCAGTCATCTCAATACCCAGTACTACCATGACATTTAGGACAGTGGTTGCTCTCCTCATCTGTACTGTTCTTTTTGGCTGTGGTAGATTCAACATAGTATGTACAGATCTACTGCAATACAAGCACACCTTTATGTTGTTTTCCAGACACACTCCTAGGTAGCTGAAGAGCTAACACTTAAATTCTTTCTTCAGCCAGTCATCATATAGTGTCTTAAAGGTCCTGTAAAATACAGATAAACAAGTCAGTCAGTAACATGCCTACATCTATAACTCCTATGTAACACTCTATTTCTTATGAAGTACCTACGGCTAAATAAGTGATCTCTTGAAACTATTGAGATTCCTTAAAGGAAACAGCATTTTGGACAGAGACAAAGGCAAGGTAGTAAATATTCCAATACCCATAAGGAATCAACTATTAATAATTAAAAGAAAGACCAGCATAGGACCAAACATTTTTACATTTTAATATTATTTTTGTCTAAGATTGACAGGCAGTGCTGAGGCTGCTGCTTTGCTGGCCGTGAACTGTTCATATTGCAGAGATACCGGGCAGAGCACCAATATCAACAGAAATAATAGCAGTAGTATTAATAGAAACTGCTCAATCTCAAATAACTACTCAAGCAAGTAAAATTGAAGAGCCTTTTCTGAGATTTTCCCTCATGGCACTAAACTGAAACTTATAATAAGTTTAGGAAGGACAGATGCCAACAGAAAAGAAAATAGATGATCAAAAATGGTATAAATCATTCAACTCTTGCATCCCTCTGGAAAAGTAAAGAAACTGGTGTAAAAACAGATGCATGCATGGTCAAGCAAGCCTGGTTTCTGCTTCTAACCTCAATTTTAAAACTTATACCACTGAACCCAGCCAAGGGTTTCAGCCTATAGTGAGGTTGTAGAAAAGCTAAGGGGTGAGTTTATAGCACACTGTTGATATGTGTTAATTCCATGGACAAACAGTTCTAATACATAGTAAATATTAGGCAGTTGCCCCTTAACTGTGAATTACTCCTGACCTTATATTTTATAGAGGTATAAGAATCTGGTCCAATATATTTTTCTGCTATTTATTTTCTACTTGCTGAGCTTATTCACAGGGACTGAAAAAATCTGCCAACAGAATGCAGGGAAACTATGTCATGAGTGATCAACTACTTCAAGACTCAAGGACAAAAATACTCAATCTTTTTTATATACCAATTATAAAATAAGCATGCTTGTTGACATTAGGATAGAATAAAAATGAAATTAAGCAAGTAGTCCAAACAAGTTGCCCAATGTTCCAATTTCAGCTACTAAACAATTTTTAAGAAAGCGCTCTTTTTTATTCATTTATCATGGGTGGTCATTTTGCCCTGTGAACTATGGCAGGATATTTACCATTAGCATTACTTGCATACCCTTTACTAAGAAGCAGTGAAGAAGGGAAACCGGGACAGCTGCTGCTAAGAGAGTACCTACTCATTCAACTTCAAAAGAATCATAGAATACGATATAGTGAAACCATACGTTTACACTTATCCCCACCCCTTAATGGATCCTGAAGGGGTTCACATAGCTCTGATGGATTAGTAGGCTCCATCTTCTGTTTATACCACAGGAATAAAACTGTGCTGTTCCCCTCACTGCAGAAAACAACTGAGAGACATGCCCATATGGTTCTCACTCTCCTCATGCATTTCCTATCAGATGGTGATCATCAGGCTTTACTGTCAGTTCCAAGCTTAATGACTTTATTCTTATACTAATAGAGTAGATACAAAATCAGTGTTGACTTTAGGTACGTACAAAAGATATTTAAGATTTTTTTTTTCCTCTACTGTTTGTATCCTGTTGTGTAGGTAGACTTACTCATTCATTCTAAGGTCACTATGTATTAAAAACAACAATCAAATCTGCATTGGTACCTGCTGACAACAGCGATAGAGTTCTAGAAATATTACAGAAATACCTACCTCTGTGACATGCAGAAACATCAAAAGCTAAAAAGTTCTAGAATGATGTATTCCTTCTTTAAGATTGCAGGATGGAAAGAGTACATTTTAAAGCATTCTCTCCTTCTTTCCTTATTAAACCAGTTATCTTTCCCTAGGGTAAACATCCACTATGACTGTGAAAAATAAATCTCCCACATATTCAAGCTCAGGCTTTTTATAAATGATCAAAACTAATTTTTCAAGAGAGCAAAAATATGTTTTCAGAAATTAAAATCTAATCATACTTAAATATTGGAGAAGTCCTTCATATTCCTTACAGATCTCATACATTGTTACATACTCTATTGCTCAAATGCGATAAACCAAATGGAGTACTAAAATTTCACAAACATTTCTCAATCCTTAACGTTAACACTGCCAATCTACCAGAGGGACGCTTGGATCTCGATTGAGTTGCCTCACACTGAAGTCCAGTGCCTATCTTTGGGCACCCTGCCTAGCCTCTTAACTGCTACTCCAGGACACGACGACTTTCCAAGTCCTTTGTCACATCTGCCAGCCCCAAGTAGATGTCTCAGCTGGTGACCAGAACAGCACTAGATGCCTATGTTTATGCACCTGACTTGAGGGCTTATGGTGGGATTCAGCTGCCAAGCATAAGCATCCATTGTCATTTTAGATACTCCAGAGTAGCTGTTGACCCTTAATCACTGCTCCTGAAGGCATGACTGCACCCATGTTAGCCCCACGCAAAAAGCACCTTGGGCATCCACAGTGACATGAGATATTTAACATGAAGGCAGCTGGATGCCCCCTTTGGAATTTCAACACCCCTGCTGGCAATACTCTAATCAAACAGGGAGAAAATTAATTTTAAGAGAACCAAGGAAGATCATGATGGAAAGAACTTTTTTTTTCTCTTGTGAGGGAGAAGTTGAAAACTTGATTCTAGCTGGGACACTGCAGAAAAGTCTGAGGAGAGAAGAAACCTGAGGGAAACGCAGGGCAGGAGTCCATGACAAATTTTTGGCGACCTCTAGGGAAGGTCAGGGCTTGAAGGAAACCTCTCTGGTGACCGATATCCTGCTAATAGCAAGAGTCCTCAGTCTTCCTGATGATTTGGTTTTGTAATAATATGACAGAGTTGAGGTTAACACTGCAAAATCACCCATCCTGGTGGAAATCTCATGGTATTATCATCTCCTACCGTTCTCCAGAACTGACTGAAATGCTCTCAGAAGATCCCAAATGAAGTTGGAGACTGTAGTTAAAAATGGACATCGTGTTGTACACTATTGCATATTCACAGGATGATGGACACTGAGGCTACAGAAGAAATGGAAGAGACAAGCGTTCTGCTATGCAAGCCTGGTAATGGTGTCCACAAGGGTGCAGGCAGCTCAGGG
>VYZV01003359.1:9675-31088 GCA_013401275.1 Pandion haliaetus | reverse complement strand
AAAAAAAAAAAAGGCACAAATAGAGATGAAGAAGAAGGTTTTCTGAAGCACTGAATAATGCACAAAATAGATATTTAATTAAAGCAAATATACTTCATATTGAGAAGATGATCTCAAGATCAGTTCTGATAGAGTCCTCAGATCCTGGCTAATCCTGCTGAGATTAGTAGATTTCTTTGGTATTCATCAAAGTATAATGAAACAGAGGTCAGTCTTCAAATTACGTATGTGCTCAATACCAGAACATATGATAGTCTCTGAACTAAAATGGTCCTTGAGAAAAAATGCAAAAATCTACTGTGGTTAATTTAATAAAACATAGCTGTCCAATAGGATTCTTGGCTAGATAAAACATTACTAATCATTTCCAGAGCACCCTGAATTTACATACAGCTTTATAGCCGTAAAGACAAACAAGCACTTTGATCTGAAAAGCTTATATTATAATTACTTTATACGGAAAAAATGCTACACCCATATCTGAGATCCTTATGTAAAAGAGATTTAGCTAAGATGAAAGAGTCCACAGCAGGGCAAGTGAAGCAGTTGGTAGCATGGCAAGATTTACATAAAAATAAACTTGAAAATGCTAGGATTACTTAGTCAGGAAAAAGAAAGCTTTAAGAAAGAACAACCCTGAAGTATTGCAAGTTATGGAGGGTGTGCACAAACTATTTGTTCTTTTCTACTCTGTCAGATTTTACTATATAAGAATAAATAGAAGCATATACTCAGCAAATAAAAGAAAATGCCTGCACATATAGCACATGTTCTGCAAAGCATAGCAATATAGGGTCATTGCAGTAAACAATGTGACAGATTGGAGCAAAAGGATTAGATACATTTAGGATTCACCAGTGCAAGCTAAACACCTAACAGCAGAGAGATTCATTTCTCTTTAAGCTATTTTCCTGCAAGTATCTGATAGTCAAGGAATTTGCCACACACATACATAATTGGTCAGACTAGTTAAATATTACAGAAAATCACTCTGGTGGAAAAGGAGGAGGTACTTTTTAATGCAGAATAGATGAACTGCTGTCTTGGCCAGCACCTTCCTCTAGTTATACCTTACTCTGTGTAGTTTAAACCATATTAAGTGTTGTCATGTTTCAGGGTTTTATATTCTTAATTAAGTGCTGTCTCACAAGGTAGGTCTATGCAGCATGCTGGAGGGTTGTCTAGCAATACTTCTACTAGAAATCACAGCAGCAGAGAGCTGCAGGCTAGTTTAGGTGGCTATGAAGCACGCCACCAGGCAAATTATTCTGTGCAGAGTTCCAAATGGCTGCTGGTAGGATCCCTTTAACACAGAAATCTTTACAACACTGCAATGAAGCATGGCATAGCCTATAGATATTAAAAAAGAACCTATTTTAATAACTCTAGAACATAGGTTAGGGAAGGATACATTAAAAATGCCAGAACTTCCCTTGGCGAGGTAAGCTACCTAACAGAAGGGACAAAAATTTGTATGAAGTTGGTACATTTCCCTCTACTGCTTTGCAATAACCAGCTCATGTTTAAATAGAATTTAGAAATCATTTTGTAAAGTAGCTTATAGCAAGTATATCATTCTATATTGACCAAGCGGATGCTTGGTACTGGATGTCACATTAGAAATGTCTAGTGAAAAAAACAACAGCAACAACAGCTCTTCTCAGTGGGAAATACCACTGTGTGCATTAGAAACTGGGACTAACAGATGGTTTTTAGTTGGGTGGTAGCTTTTAAAAACAATTTTTAAAGTTATATAATCTTATCTTCAGAGAGTGGGTAGACCTTTGCAACAAGGGAATCTTAAAAATTAAGGTTTACATATCCTGGGAGAGATGGCTTTCATATTTTTACTTCCCACAGAAAAAAAAGAGTCAGTATGTGCTTGCAAAATAAGATTCCTAACTAATCTAATATAAAAGGAGAAACTTAATACAAAATTCTTGCAATGTCAAAATTTGGTAATAAATAAATTATCTATCACTATTATAAAAGAGGAACTTAGTAAAGCAACAATATTCCAAATACTGACTCTCGGTACAACCCTCTTCCTTTTTTTTTTTTTTTTAATAAATCAATAAAAACCTGTAAAATACAGCAAAGCTGTATTATCAAATTCAATAAATGTTACTATATTAAATAATTTAAAATTTATCTTCTTCTCTCCATAGAGACCCAAACAATCAGGCCTTGATTGCCTTACTACTCCCTAATGAATAAGTAACCAAAATTGTTCCTGAATGTGTTTTTAATGTATCCTCATTAGCCAGACGTTGCATATACTTCTGGCTTGCTCATCATCGTCATGTGGAATTTTGCCTCACTCTCTCAATAATGCCTATATGCAAGTATGTGATTATCAAAGGCTACCACGTTTGATCCAAGATAGTAATCGTTTTACTCCAGCACAGTTGGTCACTCTTAGCCATTATAATATTTCAGCCCAGCCATTATTTGTTTAAATGTTATGTTAAAAAACCCACAACAAACTAAAACCAAACAACAGCATTACTGAATAATGTTACTAAATTATTTACCTCAATATTCTTCAACAAATTCCAGTGGTTATTACTTTGTAAAATAAAATTTAAAAAATTCTATGTGCACTTTTTATCAAAAATAATTGTTCTTTGCCTTAGAGAAAAAAATTAATCAGAATGACTTCTAAAGGACCATGCATAAATTTTATTCACCTCTAACACATTCATTCTTAGCCATCTTCTTTTGAAAACACACAATTCTATGCTTTCCAATCTCCCCTTATGTATAAACCAAACACGATCATAGTTTTACTGCTTTTATATACCCTCATCTTGATATCCTGACATATGAGTAAAGAGCGAATCTTCTCTTTGAATAGGTACCATCACTGTTTTCAACAATGCTAATATAAGATGTTTTTAAGGGGTTTTGTGGTTTGGTTTTGGGTTTGTGGGGGGTTATTTTTCATTCTCTCTTAATGTACGTAAGTATCAACTTCCCTCTCTGGATGACAGAATTAGGCAGAAGTTGACATTTATATGCCTGTGATGAAATCCAAATCTTTTTCCTGAGACTACACAGAACCTTTTTCATGTTCAAATTTAAATTACTGCTGCCAGCCTTTATAATCTATTACATAACCACATTAAATTTAATCAGATATACTGCTGCCACTCCTGTGAAATCCCTCTGTAGTGCAGTTGCTCTAATCCTACATGGTTTTACTATCTTCAGTTTTATCCTTTAAGCAAAAAAAAAATAGGGGCACCTTATAACTTAATTACCTGGAATAAATACTGAGAAACTTAAGTGAAATCCTTTAACATATAGTCTGCTGTTACAAGTACAGAAGCACTTTCTGGAACTATGTCTTTAAACTCATGTCACATATCCAAAGACAGTAAGATATTGCATTTGCAAGTGCAAATCAATAATGTAGCTTATGTATTATGCTTGTGAACACAATAGCATAAATGTAAAAGCAAACATTGCAAGCAACCACCTAGTACACAAGATTAAAGGGACTGATCTGAAGAAAATACATCAGTTTGAGCTTCAGTTTATTAAGTGTAAATAGCAGATTCTTTATCAATTTAAAATTTGTTTTTGTTCAAAATTTCTCATGACTTCACCAAATATATGGAGAATAGTTATTGTGACCAAATGAAAACACTTTTCAAATTCATTCTTAAGGTCTGGAATAAACTTTTGAACATTTTAAGGGTCAATTTTAAGAAAAAAAAAAAGTCATTAAAATAAAATAACAAGTTTATGAAAGGAAAAGCTTGAGAAGTATTGTATCCAATGTGTACATCTTGCAAATATAGATATACACTTATAACACACATATGGAAGTGCAGAAGTTCTTAATACCTTTTTTGTTTGTTTGTTTTGCAATCCCAGGATGTCGAAAGCAAATAAAAAGTAACATATTCTCTGGTATCCACAGAAATTTTTTTCTTATATGGACAAGAAGCCCATACTTCTCTTTTCTGTTTTTTTTTTAAATTAAGGAATACAATGAGCAAATACATTGCAATAAAGACAGCATATTTCTGGGGTTTATATTACATTTAGAATAATTTGTTCTCACATGAACATATACACAGGAATCTCAAACCCGACAAGAAACCAGTAATGACATTAGTTAGCACTCCAAGGACAGAGGAATCTGAGTGAAAGCAATTTACTTGCAGGAGCTCAGGAAGATTCCTCACAATACACACTTTGACATTCTTCTGTTCAGTTTCCTTACACAATTCTTCTGGATCCCTGCTTTGCAAGTCGTACTTACTTAAAATTTCTTGTTTGCTCTTGAATTCACACAGATTATTTGAACACACACTTGATGTGTAACCTCTGCGTTATAATACACCTCTAAATTTAGCCCTGATATTTTAGTTTGTAGTTTAAATGTATGCCATGATGTTGAATAAATTTTCCTCTTATAAGAATTACAGGTACTTGTTTTCAAGCAGTTTGTACTATCAACCGTGTTAAAAATGCATGATTTTAACATAGCAATGAAAAAAAGTTAGAAAACTCTTATGTAAGATGGCTGCTTTTGTTCTTGAAATTACTGAGCCAGACTGCCATCTATTGGAAAATAAATATTTTTTAAATTATACTTTTTCTTTTTTGAAACTGAAACTACCCTAAGTTATTGTCAAAAGCTGATTTTGCTAGCAATCATAGTCAGCTTGATTTTTTAAAAGGAAACACCCAAGTTAACTAAACTGTGATACAATCGAGGATTTTCCTGCATCTTTTTCCACCTCATGTTTTCTGGAACATGTTTCAAAGCACAGCTCCTTTTCTGACTTGCTGAACAATAAGTCCCAGTTATTTGGAGTGAAAGTTTTGTATTCAGCAAACAGAAAAACTACTACGTCAGCACTGAACAGCACCCAAGTATAAAGCTTTCCCAGCTTGGCTGTGCAGCAGCTATCAGCGCTTCGCAGGGGAACTAGAGAGTGATTTCAAGTCACAGTGACCAAAATGGGCAAAAGAGGCAGACAGGAATTGTCTAGGAATCCACCATCAACTCCACGCCGTGTACAAGACTTTGAGAAAAGCAGGCAATTCCAACTAAAATTATACCTACGTGTAGAAATGCCTTTTTGGAGGTCTCTCTGAAGTAGCATCTTAACCCACATTTCAAGCTGCAAAACTACGTTCAATCTGGCCTTTAATTTTGCAGAGATGATGAACAGGGGGTTGTGGTCTGATATCTCATAATATACATATTTTAATGACTGGTGAAGATCGACTAGGAAACATGGAATTAATCTGATGTGCTGTCAAGTAACATAAGTACCTTGAAACACAGCCAGAGTTGCAAAATCAAGCACTGAAATTATAAAATTTCCAGTGTAGCTTTAACTTGACTTTCTTTAGTTTATTCTTTATAATGTACTCTTCAAATAAAAGATCACGTTAACTTAGTCTCATCTGACTTTGTGCTCTTCAGCAAACAAGCATTCACACTTTTCACCCTCTTCACTCAGCAGGAAGCTAACACAGACTGCTTTTCCAGAACCCCCAGATTTTCCCTGTTTCCCCTTCAGCTTTTGGAACAGAGGTGTCCTGTGGAGATATTTTTACTCATCTCCAGATCTGCTCCTATTCACATCTACACTGTGGTGTCTGTTCTCCCTACTTTCATACTTACTGCTCCATTGTACCCTCCCTCTTCCAGATGTTCATGCCTTCCAGTCCCCAAGATCCTCTCCTTCAATTTTCCTATTCAGCTCTTCCATGTCCTGAGGAAACTTAAGAGTCAACACAGAGCTGACTAGTAATTTGGAATTAAGTTGACTAAACCCAAAATTTTCATCCAGAAAGCTTTTTTCAGTTTCACCTAACTGCAGAGCTGTGCAAACTCTGCTTCCTATTTGACTTTAAAATACTGTAAGCACATAAACCTCTGGGTTTTTTAATGCCTTATATCACACATCACACACCTGGTCAACAGAAACACATTAAATAATAAAATGTGTAGTGTTTTCAATGCAAAATTTGATGAAAAGAACGAAATCCCATAGGCCAAACATACCAGAACAACATGGTTGGATGACTAACCGTCCAATAACTCAGCAAATGGATTCACTTCTGTCCTTGACCTAAGAGAGTTCCAACCCACAACTTCTTCAAAAGAAAATGTATTCTACAGGTGCTGTATCACTGAGCAACAAACAATGCAAGACATCTGAAGCCAGAAAAGGAATGGAATTTGCTAGTGAATAGGAAGTCCTAAGTCCTCAGAATTGCACTGGTATTTTTCCAGCGGTTGTAAAATCCGGAAAGAAGGAGGGGATCAACAGGCTGGTGCTGAGTCTTTTCTTTGGAAGACTATAAAAGTAACCCTTATGCCACAGAGAGAACTGAACACCACTCTTCCACTTCCCAGATAAAGCCTTTTACTGTCAAGTTACTGCATTAAAAAAATCAGGCATCCCCACTACCCTTACACTACACAAAAACAGTAAGCCCTGCTCTTTCAAATAAAAGCGGTTGGCACTTAGATTCAGGAGAGAATTCCAGGCTGTGGATCCCAGATAGACAGACCCTCCCTTCTGCAATCCTGAATCAACCTAAACCTTTTTTAGGCAGAGCAGTACCACAGGTCATTTGGACCTCTTCAAAACAACTTCAAAAAAAGTTAAAAAAAAAGTTTTGAAATACACTCTGCTTCCTGATGCTTTCTCTTTCCCATGCCCATGCTACCCTCAGGAGGTGGCTCCTGACGCTCCTTGCTCCAACTTACTAAGTTTTTGACCCACAAGCTACTATTCCAAACAGAAATTCCCCAGTCTTGGTCTCCTATTTCTCTGAACAATAGCATGATGTAAAAAATGCAGATGTCGCCTAGGAGCCAGTTCCTTTGCAGAACCTCTCTAAGGGTCACAAAATGTCATGACTTGGGTTTTGGAACCTGTTCAGATCACTGGACTACAGGAGAAGTTGAAAAGCCTGCACCAGTCATTGCCTCTGGATCCAACATTTGTCCATGAAATGGCACCACCTGACACATTACCAACAGTGACCTGACCCCTACACCTCTTCAGAGCTGATGTCAGCGACGAAAGTTAGGGGGAAAACCGCTGATTTGAACCTGAGGTAACTGCTCACCTGTAGAGGCACACCAGACATGGTTCTCAGCCCTGTGCTGGAGCTGGTAACAGAAAGAGACAACACTGGGTCCTGCAGGCACAGAGTCTGTACTCCAGTGTTACCACATGCCTGCACTGCCCAGGCTTCCAGAGGGTCTTGGCATGTGCAGCAGCAATGAACGTGAGCTGAATGAACACGGACAAGAGAAGAGCCCGCTTACCCTATGGAGACTTTTATGGAAGCTTCCCAAGGCTTCAGAAGAAGCTGCAGGAATCTTTCTCTTCTTTAATACACACCCAAGGAATCTATTTCTGACTCTCCGTATCTATATATGTCTCAACATATCTCTCTCTCTGTATCTCCATGTTCTTATACATAAATATTCATTTAAGTTTCTTCAATCATCACCCTACTGTCACAATTCTACCACCATGCTCGCTGGTCCTGCCCCCAGAGTAGTTTGGCAGCATTCACGATTGCACCCATTTTCAGAGCTCAACAGAACTCTTCATTTTGGTGCTTCTTCCCGATTACTCTTTGATGGCTCCTTACAGCACGTGTGCATTTTCGTTATCACCCATGCACTGCACAGGCAGTCTACACACCAAGGGAAGGCGGCACTTCCCCAAAACCGAAAGACAATGTGTCAAAACCGGGAACAACTTCCTTTTTTTGATGCAAGGCAGCCAGGTAGCAACTGAACAGACTGAGTGACCTTAAAATACTTTAAAAAAAAAAAAGAAATGGATGTTTTAGATCAAACAGGAAAATCCCACATCACAGCAGAGTCCTTCCCATATAGGCCTGTATAGTTGGGTTTACTCTAACAGAAAATGTGCTCTGCCCTCCACCCTGACTTCATGTTGCGAGTGTGTGCCCATCATCCTGATTCTAGTTGTCTTTGAAAGAATAGCTGGGTGCACTAGTAGGAGAGTGCTGCAACATGCTTTAAACAGTCCCCGTTTTTGAACATCTGTTTTTGCATCTAGTTCAATATATAAATAGATGAAATCTCAAAAAATGTATTACCTAATTTACCTTTGTATTTGCCTGCTGCACATAAATTACAGATTTAGTATCTGAATACTTCCTATTTACATTGTATTTCATTTAGGTCTGTAGAAATTTCAGTCTGAGTAGACAGAATTATATGGATTACATTTTCTGCAAAACAACAGCTGAGCAGATTTAAATAGCAGTTCGCACCTAAACACAGAGAGACACTAGCAATATGTATGAAAATGCTTAAATGGGATCAGTAACTTGTTCAGACTGACTTCAACATGGGTTATGTATCTAATCATTCAAACATCCAGAAGGGCTTTACAAAAGTATCTGCTGCGTTTCAGGGCAGCTAACCATCTTTGTAATTCTCATTCTGTCTACATATATTGTAATAAATCCTCTAGAACATAAAAGTCCTTAACTTGCCATGGTTTTCCCCACATATGAAAGCATGATTTTTCTTAACTTATGAACTACGTTAACTGAAATTTAGCACTTAGCATTTTCCCTCTGTTCTGTGCTTTATTCCCTGGGCAATCCCATTTACTTTACTTATTGAGGAAGAGAAATCAAATTAAAAAAAAATAAAAGCCTTGTTACACTGTAAAGAAAAAATGAATCCTAGAGCACTTTATTCATAGAAATAGTAGTAATGAAGTCCTATTTTCAAGTGTAGTTGGAAATCACTGAAGTATCACAACCACAACAATTTTCAGTATTAGAGACTCAGTCTTTAATACCATTGGGCTACTGGGAAAGCTATATTGCAATAAAATGTTTAAGAATCATAACTGAAGATGCTTAGCTGCTTCTTTTTGGGGGGCACTTCTGATCACATTCTGCAAGCATTTAGAGACCAGTATAGTACTAAGCATACTGATTTAAACTGATTTCTCAAAGCCCCCTTCCTTGCACTCCCCACACTCAAAAGAACAACTAACCTGAACTTTTGGTTCTATTAGTTGTACCATAAAAAGCCATTCTGAGGTGTGGTAAGCAGTATCTTTGTAAAATAATGGGAACTTTAAATTCTATATCTGTGAGGAGCACATATCACCTCATTTTTTTCTATTATAATGTTAGACTTGTACTATTCTCACTCTTGTACTACTTCTTTCTTGAATGTGCCATAAATAGAGCAGATATATCTTTGTATCCCATCTTACTTACTACATTAAGCTTGGTTTGGCTTCCACTGGTCATAAGTTCTTCCTCTGACACTTTACTAAAATTGTCCAGATAATGGTCTGATATTGTATGAGACAGATCTTCAAAAGAGTATTCCTTTTCTTGGCACAATTTGATTTCATCTAAGAGCTTTGATAATTCTCCAGTCACAGCTTCACCTTTAAAAACAGACACACCATTAGTCAATAATTAGAATACCAGGGATAATTTATGCCTAAAAAGGAAATGCACATTCTTTAAATTTTATTGAGTATCTGTTATATTCCATGCCTTATCATCTAAACAGTGATCTTCATGCACAGTTCTCCCCTCAAATATAATGGCATCTCATTCCAGAATGGGAATCATTGGAGGTAATCTACACACTTCTGCTTTCCCCTATAACTTGCATTTAATTAGGATTAATTACAATATATACTTACCCTTTCTGTTTTCTAATCCTGAAAATTGGAGAGAAATAGCAACTATCCAAGAATGTCAAATTAATCCAGGAAAGGAAAGTTTCTACAAACATACAAAATCATCGTGTCCCATACTCTGCATCGGGTTCATGTGTGCTGCTGTGATTAATTAATACACTACATAGGTTCCATAAACTGTAAGTAGGTTGGAACCAAGTTTCCGAGAATGCACATCTGTCCCACCAAAGTAGCTATGTTTTATAAAGAATTCTTGCTCACTTTCCCAGGATTAAATGAATGGTGGAAGGATCTACTCTGCAAACCCACAAGTTTAAAACATTCCTCCCTACAGCAGTCTATCAGAAACCCATGTTTAGTCCATTCTGCATTGTTTCATGTTTTCTCCTTAATTTATCAGGCATCTTTAGTTAAGAAATCTACCAGAAGAGTAAGAAAATGGGCTTTATACATCTATAGTAACTGAGGGCTACTATTAGAAATACTGGTGGTAATAAGAATTAGAATCCCATTGAGTGCTAACTTTTCTGCAAATAGCCCACTGCCAGCAGCAAGACCTCCATAGAGTAAAAAGCTGCTGGTTATGAACAACTGCATTAGGTTCTGATCATCTATTGCATATGTGTTACACAGCTACCTTCAGTAAAGGCAATGAAAATACGAGTGAAAGCCAAGTTTTTCCAGGGGCAAATAAGAAACCCATTCTCTTGACTAGGTTTACAAGGGTCATACTGTTGGAAACTACAGTCCTTAGACTTCATAAAATAGAAAGATTATTCCATTTTACTCCATCTTTGGGAATAAAATGCTGAAAAGGAAAAACAGAGTGAGCATATTAAGCTCAGCATATAATGCACATATGTACATTGATGTAACTAAAGCAGCCCCAGATAAGATTATGTCCACTTGGTCTAGAGCTCCTTTTTGTGTCATTTTTCTTCATAGTCACTGCTTGTTATGCTAAGCAAACATAAATATTCTAAAATATTTTTAAAATTATAACTATGGCCAGTTATGACTGAAATTTTCAGAGCCAGGAACAGAAGTTGTTAATTAAAAGCATCTAATTGCCTTTTAATATCCAAGTAACAGAAAAGTTGCATTCAAAACTCGTTACTCTCAGTCAACAGTAACTTTGCACAAAACTTGTAAAATTAAACAAAGATATAATCAGGTTTATTTATATTCTGCTTTTTAATTGCAAAATTGAAGTTATTCTGGATTATAATAAGTAAAAATTGGAAGTAAAATACCTAAAAATTAAGAACTATTCTAAAATCATGATGCAGTGCCCTGAAAAGAAACAGGCCTGTTGTTTCCCAGACAATCATGTTCACATCCCTAATCCCACGTTCTCCCACATACAGAATGAATTCTTTGACAAAACTGGAACTGCAAGGGTGCTGACAGACCTGTAAGTGTATGCTAACTGCCTTGGCTGATTGCTGCCAGAACGAATACATAAAAGACAAATTTTGCCTATAACTTTCAGTGCAGGTACTAATTAAGGTCTCTCCTCTATCTAGGTAGTTTTCATGAAAGTCACAGAAAGGTAATTGATACTGCTATCCCTCTTCCAAATTTGGTTTAAATTATTTGAAATTAGATTGTCAGAGAATGGCAGAGAGATGGATGGGAAGCACAATCAAGTACAATTTCTTTCCTTTAAAATCAGATTACATACTAGACAAGCAAAAGCCAGCTAGCACGTTTTACAGTATCTATACCTTGAAAGTGGAAACAAGGAATGTGAGATCATGCCCTTATCGTTAAGAAGTAAAACATATTTTAAAAATATTTACTACTTAATTTCAGGACAGATATTTCCATTGCATACGGTAGTTGACTTCATGATTCTACTGATCTCAAAGGAACTATGTATCTTTTTACACCATATGTCTGTTAAGTACCCCAATGGGAAACATGAATGGAACTCACTATCACCATGAAGATCATAATCTGGCATGCAGCAGTAAGCTTAGTTTTCTCATGAATAAAAATTCTCCCTGTAAACATGTTTAAAAACAAACAAACAAAACATCCCCACCCCACCCTCAACAAAAACGAAATAGCGAGGCTTAGTTATTTGCCAGCGGTCAATGATATTTACTGTGCATGATTCCAGAAGGCAGAATTCAGGTTTGGTTCTGCAGGAGGATGATTTTTGTGAAAGAGCAGAACGACATCACACTCAGGAAATGCCCTGTGTAAGTGGCTGGTGTGTAAAGGGTGAATCAGACCATACGATGAAAATACATGCACACAACAGTGATAGCCATGGTGTATGAAAGATATGTTACAAGATGAATGGAAGAGCAGTACACACATGATATTTGAAAGAGGCATCCAAATGTAACACAGTTGGAAGAGGTACTCACTGGGAAAGATAAAGTAAATGTAATCTTTAACTTGAATGTTAATGCCTGCAGAGTGTTTCAACACATCTAGTATCCTCTTGTTTTACTTCATTATGAAATGTGTAAGGTCAGATAAATTAAAAAGATTTAAGACCACATAATGTAATACATTGTAATCCATCAGTGACTTGTCCTCTCTGAGGATACAGTTCTTTGCTTTTCTATATGACATGGATTACAGCGTATGTAGTCAAGATAGGTAATTCATGATGGAAAAAAGCTTCTCAGTATCAATAACTTTCTTAATCTCTTTTTCATTTTGTATGTTTGTACGAATGTGTTAGCAATGTAATTTTAATATTAAAGAGAAGTTCAGTACAGCTTCTGTATTCACAGAGTACATGTATTTACTTTTAGCCTTTGGAGACGGAGGAACTTCTGGGGACAAAATGCAAGACTGATGTTCTGCACATTCCAGTGGGCGTTCCTCTGAAACACTTGCATTTCCCGTTTCCATATATTCTGCAATTTAAAGATACACATACACTTAAACTCCTGAATTAAGGGGGGTTATTCCAATCAAAAGTATATTTGCTACTTCATTTTTCATTAAAGACTTTCCAATTTTTCATATTACAACCTTGTAATTATTCATAAACACTGCTGCAAGGCAATCATTTATTGAAAATATTATAAAACACTACAATGGCTAATTCTTTAATCTGCTGAAACTGTTACAGAAATGTCATTGTAGGAGTAATGAGTTTCGACTGTCCCTGTGTTTTTCCTGTCCCCTTGAAATATCTGTATAATATTACTGTTGAAAGTCATCTTTTGTTCTAAATTTGTGAAGAGTTTTTGGTCAAGGTATTCAGGATATTAAAAATAAGTAGATATATTGATATTGTTAAGAAAACCAAACATTCTGCTTGCAGCACAGAGATAGTACATGAGAAAAAAGAACGCAATCTCAAAAATTTAGTTAAAACCGGCAGTCTAAAAAGCAATTTTCTAAAATTTTTGTGCTTTTCCTCCTTAAAACTTCCTTTGTCCTACCCTCATGCCGATGTTTATAAAAAACAGAAAAACGTGGAATGCTGAATGTGCTAAGCTTCAATTTCAATACTATTATTTTTGTGTAACTATATACATTATTTTCATGTGCTTTTGTACACAGGCTAGCTCAATGGAACATCAAGACCTTAATGAATGTTATTGTAGGACAAATATTAAATAATAAATAAGAAATTAATTTATGCAATAGTGGTGCTTTTCTTCCAGTAGAGTGACTGGTTCCCAGTTCAGGCAGTTATTCTGCATCTGCATGTTCTTGATTTTCTGAAGTTACTTAAACAAGTTCTTTCTGATAGGAAATAGTAACCACAACAGTACATATTGCAACACACACAAAAACGAAGTACAATAACTGCTCTCATCAACATCAAACTGAAAGACTGAAGAGTTTCTAGCAAGTGAAATTTCCCCGATTTAATTTCTACAGTCTACAACACGCTTGTTTAGCTTGATGTTATTCCTGATTAAATGACAAATCCCAAAACCCAAATACAATCTGTGATAAAATAGGCATCTGAGAAAATTAAATGGGAAATGGCAGAGAACAGCATGCAGTTTCAGAATGCTTTGCAGGTTGTTAGGTTTTTTGGTTTTTTTTTAGAGAATGTATGATTTGAAAGTGTCATATATTAAGTTTGATAGCTGGCAATGGTCCCCTGGATAACCTGTCATACACTTCTTCATATGAAAATGGGCATTTTATTTTTTTTGTGTAGCACTGAAAGCAAAGAGCTGTAAGAGGCCATGAGAAAGCCAGCAGCATGACAAAATGCTCTGGTATGTTTTCCAGCTCTGTCAGCTATATTATTTGTCAAGTTAATGTGCAAGATGGAGGAGAAACAAAAAGGAAGCTAGACCCAAAGAAAAATAAAAGGAAAAAAGCAATTCATGCCTGAAAATATTTGCTTGATAATTGTGCAACTGTCCAAAAGCAAACCTAAAATGAAGGTCTACCAGGTTGGATCATTAAAATTATTAGATCAATACAGATATTAGGAAAGGAAATGCAGGGGGGGCTGTGAAGGACTTTAACTTTGCTGTCTGATATTCATGTAAGACTGTGGTATTAATAATACTCCATTTTCATTCTTTGTCAGGCCCCACTTTCAGGCCAACACACTTACCTGCTGAAGGCTAGTTCTGAGGAGGAAATCCCAAGTTCAACCTAAGTCTCATAAATAATTACTTTAAAAACTGCAGAGTTCCTTCCAGAAAACCTCTACAAAAGGCTCAGCACAAGGTATGGTGTACAGGTTTAGAAATGGCCAGCAGCATGCCATCCTTGTAAGGGTGCAACCCTTAAAATTTAAACTTCTGTGGAACTTCTGATCCTAACTGGGTTTTATACTATTGAAAATTCTATCAGAAATGTATGAGACAAAGACATGGACTCAGTTGTGAGAGGCTTATAGTCTAGGTAAATGTATACTTACACATAATATTATCAAAGAAACAGACACAAAACAGGTGATCTGTTTCAGGAGCCAAAGACAAAGCATACACAAGCAGTGGATGCTTTCATCAACAACCAAATTCTATGCACCTGCAGCTGGCTAGAAATTCATCTTCAAAGCCTGCTAAACTTATTGAAAAAGATGTCACTGTTACCATCATATTGCTCTGCCTACAGTGTGCTTGAGACTGCTCTGGATTCTACCACTTCCTCAAAAAAAGATAATTCAGAACAAAGCCAAGCTTAGTCAATTATACCCCTTGATGCCCAGCAGAGTTTCCCCAGCTGCGGTCCCACAGAGTTTAGAGAAAAGCCTGTCATTCTCACAACTGGGGAGAGTAAAGGCTATTTTGGACACAACTAGTCAGATTCGTAATGCTTCCTTCACCAGCTTACTGTCGTCCTGGTCCATGTTTCACAACCAGCACGACTAGCACATAAGGGGTGAAGGAAGCATACGTTAATACATGCTTCAGAGATGTTGTACCTCACCGTACTACTTTGGGAAGAATGGAGTATTTTACTTCGACTCAAATGGCAGATTACAGTTCAGTGAGGATTAATGCCAAGAATCTCAAAAAGTTTGCCTGCTTACTAGCATTCTTTCCTACAGTTACCTGATTTTGCCACAGCCCCACTCAATCTAAATAGGGCCATGTGCACAAAAAGTGATAGCATGAACGTGGTCACACGGCAGTGGAAAGAGCAGTGAGGAACATGAACCCCAGAAGGTAACAAGCAGTGGAGAGTTCCAACAGCTGGAACTGCAACTTTTGCAGCTTCTGTGACACCAGTTATGCCAAAGCCAAGCAGAAGGGAAACCATTTACACAGAGCAGCCGCAGCCAGGAAGGTCAGCCATGAAGAGAACATGGCCCAGCTCAGCTGGAGCTGCTGTTGAACTTGCAGGGGCAGTTAAAGCTCAGGCTCCAGAGCACAGCTTGCTTTAACTTCAGCTCCTCTGGCTCCTAATTCCACAGCAAGATGAGAGGGTCAAGATTTTTGCTTTATTTATAAACCTTGGCTTTTAGAGTAATGGCTACATTAGCCTCAGAGAACTTTTAAAGGCAAAAAAAAAAAAAAAAAACCCAAACAACTTTTTTTTTTTTTTTTTAAATGAAGTACAACCTCCTTTCCCTTTTGCTTTTAGAGCCTACTTTGGCCATACCATGGGATAGATTCACACAGAGTTCCTCCCTAGAGTGACTTCCCCTAAAGGGACCAAAATGCTTTTCAAACTCTAAAAAAGCCAAATTTGGTTAGAATAAATCTGAATACTCACCTTTTCAACCAGAAGATTCTCCATGTAACTAGATGAGAGGAATAAAACTGGTTTAGAAACCACTCCCCTCAATGGCCAGTGTCCCTGCAGGGGCATCCTTCTTCCTCCTTCACTCCACATCTTCCTAAAGGGCACCCACATCCAGAGCACCCTCTGCCCTCTCCAAGGCTCTCCCAGAACCTGACTGAGGATCCTGCAGCTCCATTGAGTCCTGCCCCAGCCCATAAGCCCTCTGAAAGCTCTACCCAAACCAGCTCATTTACTCCCCTAAAAAGAAGCCCCCATAAGGCTTCATAACTCCCTTCCTCTTCTCTTTATAGCAGCAGCAGTTACCAAAAACCAACTGGCAGCTGCTACCATCAGGTGTGCTAAGGTGACAAACGAGCTGAGATGGAGGCTGAAATGACTTCAGTATCCTAAATTTCGGAAGACAATTCTGGATGACTCAAGTTTAACTTAGTCCCAGAGAAACCTGAAATCAGTAGATGTTTAAGTTACAGGCACATATTTATGCACGTGTTCAGGGAAGATAAACAGAAACAAGTGCTTGAGTACCGCTATGATCCTGAAATAGGTCAGGGCGCAGCTAAACTTTCAGTCCCCAAAACAACAGCAGTTAAATAAATTCATAAACATAGTTAATACTCTACAGCTTTTGCTCTACAGCCTATAAAAGGAGCTGAGAAGTCCCCAGAAAAAAACAACAAAGGGGGTTTGAGTTCCCAATTCTTTTCATCCCACACAGCTGTAATTAAATCCTTGACTGGAAACTTATTCTGTCCTTCCAGCGAGGCTGGCCTCCTGCACTCAAGGGAATGGAAGATCTACTTGTCCACAGAAAGATAGGGAGAGAGTGTGAATACATGAAAGAAAGCCAGCACTAATGACACCAAAGCTATTTAAGCAGAGGGGAGGAGAAAGGAGTCCTGGTTCTGCAGCTGCTTATGCATTTTCCATTTATGAATAATTCGGTAACATGTACAAACAACATCAGGTTGTTAAGCAGCTTCAGCAGAAGAGGGAGGAAACAGCTTTCCATTACTTCTCCCTCCATACTGTCTATACAGCAGAGCTTACTGTGCCTTCCTGGGGCTCACGTCATTTTTCATCTGTTTATCTACTATCTCCTTTTTTTCATAATAACAAGAATTCTGCTTCCAGAAATAGTAAAGGAGCAAGATTCTACCAGAGAGCATAGTGGGCTGTGGAGAAAGAGTTGAAAGATGGTATAGCATGCACCTGCATCACGTTCACATGTGCTAAAACTAAAACACAGCTGGTCGGTTTAATTTTAGGCCTACTAGCCTTGGCAACATCCCTTTTATCTTCAATGCCTAATTATAAAGCCCTAAGTGCCAATACTGTTAACTGCTTCAGCACTGAATGCTGTTGTTTCTCGACATCAATGAAATGCATCCAGTAGACTGGCCTTACTTGGCATAGTATTCTCATTCTCCGCTTTTTGAGTACATAATGCCTGAACAGCTACTTCTCCATTACCGCAATAAGAATCTAAACTGTAATAAGTATTTTTAATTTAATTCAATGCAACTCAGACCTCAGCAAGACGCAGAAAATGAAGGGACATATATGAAAGAAAAAGAATTAAAACTTGAGCTGTCATTTCTAATAATTCCGTCTCTAATTGACAGGCAGTAAAAAACATTCAGGTGGTGTATAGCTTCCTCAGACTTTTTCAGGTTGCTCTTTAAAGTGATTTTGGTATTTATTTTCCTTCTATCAGATAATGTGCCAAAATCTCCAAAAAGATGGCAGACTTTGCAAACACACAAAAAACATTTTTGCAGAAACTTCAATTACTATTTTCTCAGGATAGCAAGAAAAGATGTAAAGATCACAAAAACAGTAGGATCACTTCTAAAACCTCACTGGCAAAAGGTTTTGTTTCTTCTTAACCTATAATCTGTAAAAAGTAGTTTTGTAAACATTCTTAAAACCAGGGAGAAAACCAACAGAAACTTCTATCCACAATTCTTAAATTCTGGAGGCCTCATTCACAGGAGGCTACCAGTCCTGTGGGTTTTGGTATCAGCTGAACACATTTAGTATTACTGCCTCCATGAACTGCTTCTAAAGACATAAATTACTTCCTTCTCCTTCAAAGAAGTTTCTCATAAATATCCTCAAAACTAACACATTTTCTTTCAAAACTTTTCTTACAACTCCATTACCCCTCTGCGTATAGGACAGAACACTACCTATACCCCAGGCCCACCAGTAATACCAGTCACGTTATTTCCTTGTCCGGTTCTGCCAGACTGTTTAAATATATCCTTCAGCCTTTGCTTTATATTTTGAAAGCTAAGGTCTTGTGGCAGGGACAAATATTATGCTACGTTAGTAGTATAAACTCACAGTAACGCTCATAACAATGCAAGAGGGAAATGGTAAAAATTAATGAGAATGCTAGGTGATAAAACCTTACTGTACCCTGGCAACAAGGTGAAAGAATCAGTTCAATGCCACTGTGTCTGCAGAAAGAAAAAAATTAGGAAGACACTTAGAAAATCTGGTCAGTAATCACCTGACACTATTAATGTACTTTCTTTTTCCTGTAAGTCTACATGAAGGAGACATGTAAGCTCCTCTAGAAAACCATCTGAAGACAGGAGCTTTACCAGGAATGTATTTGGAAGCCGCTGACTCTCCCTCCGCAATTGCCCTTTCTTTGCATGGAATTCATTACCCACTGAACTCAATTAGAGTACATTTGGGATTCCCAAAATCTCAGTGCTTAACTGATTTTTCAGCTACAACAGGATAAATGCTCACATTTCAGTGAAGAGTATACTCAGCTGGCTTTTTAGAGGAGAGTACGTCTACTGTATCATCAGCAATGCTAGTACTGAGTCCTGCCACTCCTGATTTTATTTTTCAACTTCAGCTCAGTTCAAACTTTATCTTTGGTGGTTAAAACGTCAGTGAACCCTTTGCTGATGAAAAGAATCTCAGTGGGTTCCACAAAGGAGCTCCGAAGGGACTCCTCAGGTTTTCTTAAGACTCAGAATGGCATTTTTGTAAACATTTTTGTCCTCGCCCATCACTTCTGACAATAAGGCAGACAGAGCAAGAATAAACAGCTGCTCATTACAAGCACAGTTTCATCATACTAATATAAGCTGAAACTACTAAGCAGTCATCTATATTTTCAAGTCACACATATGAAAAAGATTGCAAGTCAAAGCACCAAAAAGCCTTGAAATTGATATATTTCCTTTTTGTGGTAAAAACTAAGGACAAGTACTGAACCATCAAGATGACAAACCCTTGAGAGGGGTTTGAGTGCTCTATTTTTCATAGAGCAAGGGTACTTTGAAGAAAATTTGTTCATCAGTGGGGTTGAGACTGCGAGGTTATCACACGAAGGAGAAAAATGGAACAATACAGAGATACTAAAATGAAAATTAGTTTAGTTGGTGAATGGACATTACAATGAACGTTAGATTAATATCTGAAGGATGATTGGTTTGGGTGTCTAGGAAAGTAGAAGCTCTGACTGACCCTTTTCCTGCCACTGAAGAAGTTTCAGTAAGATATTAACCCTCTTTTCCTCTGCATAGTGGTACGTTCACACTGCAGCTCAGTGAGGACATAAAGGCCAAAGTTTCACCATACAGTCTGAGTCAAATTAGGAATTCCCTTCTGCTGACAGGGGGAAGTCCGACTCCCCTCACCCGTATCTTCCTCCCCACTTTTTGATGCACATTTCTGCCAGTTACCTGGGATAGAGCTAACTCAGGGACCTGAATCACATAGGAGGCAAGTTCATTAAAACAAGCAAATGTATATTTATATAATTATAAACTTATTTTTTATTATTGCTACATACTGTTAAACATAGGTAATACAGTAAATTACATATTTTATATATTACTGTTCATGAACTGAATCAGTTCACTTTGCAGTCTCCTGTAAGCAGGGAATATGGAAGGGAACTATGTAGCTGGAGGTAGGGGAGGAGGAAGGGGGGGAATGGCGGAAAGGGAAAAAACAAATAGGAAGGAGGAAGAGAAGGAGACCTCAAGGCAAGCTGTTAATTCAGTTCAGCTATAACATGAATTTGCTACTTAAGAGAACACCTCTCCTCCAGCCTGCAAAACTTTCTTTATACTTACAGAAGCTTTGTATCTTCAGTCCACCATCTCACTGGAAAACTTTACTGAAGCTGGCTAACAAGTTTGGAAGTTATTCAGAAAAGAAAACCTGAAGGACACAGTGTGGCCACATTACCTCATTTTCTCTAGGAAATGTTCTTTTGACATACAGTTATGCAGGAGACTGAAGCATGAGCTAATTCATATGTAGAACCAACACTGAACTGATTAAAATGCCTGATTTAAAGACGGGAATAATCAACACAGGTGGAGATGCAGCAATGGTACCTGCAGGGAACTACTCCGTCAAACACAGTTAATGAAAAACTAATCTGAAAATGCAGGGAACAAATTCCATAGAAGAGCAGGAATGTTGTTTAACACTGAGTTATGTACTAGCTCAGGTTTCATCACTTTACTGCCATCTTCTAGAGTAAAAAATTGAAGTAAACAATGGAGTTCCATCAGTCTTACACCATGAGGAATAAGAACAAACATACGTACAACAAAATTATATTATTTCTGCTATAATGACAAGATTTACTGCTTAGTTTAATTTTTTTTTCAAATTTAAGGAAAATGAGAAAAATGTAATGGAATGTTTGGAAAATTTGTCATCATCTTTCAGTCACAGTTGTTATTTATGAACAAATCAAGCATTTCAATTGTAGTTTACCATCACAATTTAATGGAACTGCAGTGAAATATTACAATATGTTATTTCATAATGAAGAATGTACAAAGAGTAACTATAAGTGACACACCATGCTAATGTCTATTGTCCAAAAAGAAGAAAGGGTTTACTCTGAAATTCAGATATTCAACCACTTATTTTTTTGTATCTAGCAAAGAAGAATTTTGTCTTTTTAATTCAAAGGACTACTCTTTTGTATACTGAAATATTTAAAGAGTAGAAATTACTATATATCTTAATATTCCTCCATGCTATTCTGATTTGTCTCTCACAAATGTATAGCTGAATATGACTTACCTTGAAGTAGAGCCGCAATTTGGAGTGACTGCTGAGATGGATGCTCTTTAAGAATATCTAAAACGGTTCTACCCAAACTGTCCTTTATGTTGGTATCAACTCCTGAAAAAGAAATGATCTCTGGTGGAATTTTTAACCCCAAGTACTTTGGATTATAAATGTGGTATATCAGACTCAATTATGTGGCAAATTGAATGCAAGCGGTTTTACAACTGTAGCAGATTAACAGCTGTGTTATAGCTGAAGCACAGCATCCATTTCTGTTTAAAGCTTGAGTAGCCTAAAATTCACATGCTGACATGGGTTGTTTTTACGTTTCTGCAACTCATGGGGATATAAAGTAAGCTTCTTAAACTGAACTTGGCATTATTTTTACAGACTGTTCCTAAGAAACAGGCATCCTGAAAATAATATTTTATAAAATCAAGAAATTCTCTG
>VYZV01003358.1:19626-46527 GCA_013401275.1 Pandion haliaetus | reverse complement strand
GAAAAAAAAAAAAAAAAAAAAAAGTCATGTTGCTAAAGGTGGAGAGGTGAGGGAGGGGAGGACCGGCGCAAAAGGCGCATCTCTCAGTAAGGAACCCCTCTCCCCCGTCCCCCCCGCGGAGGCACTCTGCCAGGCCCACGGTACGCCTTCCCATAAGAAGAAGTCGCCTGGGTTGGGGCACCCCAGCTGTGACCTGTTCCTGCCCCACTGGAACCGGCTGTCCCCGGTCCCAGCTCGCCGTAATTTTGAATTTTGGCCTCTGGATGTACCAGCGTGTTGTTGCTCCCCTCGGGTTTCGTAAAAGATTGCCCAACTGAGTGTACGGCGACGGGGACTCTGGCGAAGCGGAGGTCCTGGTCCCCTGGAAACTGGACAGATCCTGTGCCCTGGTAATTGCTCGTCTCCCCAAGGTGGCTCACGGAGCCCAAGAAGGTCCTGCTTTTCCCCAGAGGCTGGGCAGAGGGTTCTAGTAGCGTCTGGCCCGAATTCAGCTCCTCGGCACCAAATCCCCCCTCTGAGCCCTCGGTGCTGTAAGTCCTGGAGGAGTGGGACCTGCCGTAGTCCGCGGCTCTCGAGGCTTGGTGTTCGTGCGTCGCGTGGCCGAGCGACTCCGACTCTTGCTGGGAAAAGAGCTGCAGCAGCGCAGCCGTCACGGCCGGGTTCAACTCTTGGGCTGCGCTGGAGAGATCGCCTTCGGACAGAGGCGGCGGTGGCGGTGGTCCGGGGGGCTCAGGGGGTCTCTTCTCTGGTGGGAGAATGCGAGGAGGACATGCTGTGGAAGGGTTACTTCTTTTAAACACCATCTTAAAACATCACGCGAACAGATATAAATACATTTATATGAAAAAAGAACCAAACAGCCTACCGAGACAGTCCGCTCTCTAGGATGCACTGGAAAAGAGGCGGAGAATTTTAAAAGCTGGCATTCGTTGCAAGATCAATGCACATGTTCATTAACGTTTTTTCCCCCCCGTACTCGCCCCGTCCCCCACGCTCCCAACTAGGCGGCAACAGCTGTCCTAACACATGGGCACCCGTGGAGGGAATTCCTGCTCTCGGATCAAAGGCTAACGCTGAACAGGAGACAGATGTGGAGCCACATGACGGCACGTGTTCTCCGAAAGCAGGGTCTCCCGCTGCACAGGGACGCTGTGCCTTACTGCTCCGGTACCGGGCTCGCCAGCAGCCAGGCAGCTGCGTACTGATGGAGCATGGCCCTTATGTATTGGTTTAGAAAAACACAAACCCAAACCCACACGTACCACTTCCCAACTGCACCCACGACAGACTGAAGGGAGCGGGTACACCCTCTTGTGTCCCCTCTTCGCTTCTTACCAAAGCCAGCCCTGTTTCACCTGGTTTATGACGTTTTTACAAAGTACATTTCCAGCGTACGGTCCAAAACAATCTCAACCCACAAATATTTGCATGCAACATACAGACTGCCCTGGAGCANAGTCCTTCCCCCCGCCCCCCAAATCAGACCTGAAGTCACAAGGATTTCTGTTCCAAAAAGGACCCCTTCTAGCAAGAACAAAAGCACCCTTCACACACCCCCACCTTCACCACGCTCTTACTACTTTGTATTACTGCTTTTGAGCCAGCAGGAAGAACAAAGCAGCCTGGTTAGGCGGTGGGAAAGGCGAGAGCAGAGCTCTGGCCCTCCCCCTGCTAAGGCAGTGCCATGGCTAGAAGTGACACTGCAGAGGGGAGGATGCAGCTTCCCACAGGACACGATCTGCTCCCGGTGCCTCACGTGTCGGCTTCGCTCACAAAACCAGTCCTGACTCCTGCAGAGCAACACAACTGAACTGACTCGATCTCATTCATCGACAAAAGGATGGGCTACACGGTGGTTAAAGTTATTAACTGGCGATGACGTAAGAGGCCACGAACACCTTGTTTGAATCAGATCCTCAAATCATTTGCAAAACTGGTTATTAAAAAGGTCAAACTTTATTGTGAAAACCAGTAGTCTTCCAGGACCACCCCTCCACCCATATCAGTCAGTCCACTTTAAAACTAGATTGTATTTAAACCCAGAAAACAATCTTCAGGTAATTTTAAAGCCAAGCTGATTTGGGGACAGCATATCATTTAAAATAATTATAAACAGAGAACAATGTTATTTAATTGAATCTGCTCTACAATAACCTAGTTATCTTCCAGTACTAGGGCAAAAAANAAAAAAAAAAAAAAAAAAAAGCACGATCACAACTGGCTTGTGGTGGGCGGGTGTGTTGAAGGCACGAGAACACAGCACGTTCAGCTACATTGCAGAGAAGTTGTGTATCGGGCCAAAAGAGGCTCCCCGGAGAGTCTGAGACATACTCAGGAGGTGCTTCTAGAATTTGGTGAGGTCGTCACAGGATGTTGCTAGTAATTCAAAAAAAATCAACAGAAACAAAAGACATGGAGACATTTACACTCACCTTTGAAAAGGAAATCCCCGAGTTCACTGATACAATGAGGTCTTTTACACATGCCTCTTACTTGCGCTACAAGAACCAGCCGTTTGGCTCAACCTCAGATGTCGCTGAATTTCAGGACTCATAAAAGTCAACTCTACGTACAACGAGGCACACTGAAGCTGGATGCCCAAGTTTTATATACACAACTGCTGCTATCCCTCCCTTCCAGCACTCTCCAGTATTTCAGTTCTCATGTTCTATTAAAATAATCTCTGCAAACTTTTTTTTTGAGAGGGCAGGAAGGGAATAGTGAAAAAGAGAATTGGGACAAACAATGAGATGGGAAAGTCTGCAGAGATTCAACGTCCTGTGCAAAAAGACTACCTGAATGCGTAAACTGATTACTAAGGGTATTAGAGGAAGAACTGACCCTCCAAGTTTCCCTTTCACTGTTGGGCAAAAAACCAAAACCTTTGATCTTCACTGATCCATTCACAGTGGAGCACTAACGGATTTTATACGCTTTGGAGATGTGAAGCAGAGTAGTATTTTTGCATTTTGGCTTTTTGCAGTTGTTAAAACCTCCTGAGCAGTCCAGCACTTACCATAGGGAGTGCGTCAGTGTCTTTCTCAGTCTTGAAATCTGAGGCTTGACCACATTCTAGCACCCAGGACCCTTCTTCCTCCCATCCACACCCCCTGCCTCCCTCTGTCACAACACTCAAAGGTCTCGGTTCCTCCTGGCTGCAGTTAAACTACAGGCACACATACGGAATACTTTTAATTGTTCAGACAAGTGCATGGCATCCCAGATGCACAGGCAACGGTCATGATTATTTACCTGTACTTTCCTCCGGATGCATTGTAGGGGTTTTCCTTGGCCCCCGTTGCTCACTGCTCTTCTCCCCATTGCTCTCCTCCAGGGGTATAACAGGCTCCTGGGTCTTCATCAGCTGACTCAGCAGAACAGCCAGCACATTCTGCATATCTCCCTGAGCGCTGGCTGTTTCTGGAGTCGCCTGCTCCTCCGGTAGCTGGGCCTCTGTGGGTGGCTCTTCTATGGCTTCCTCTGCTGCTGCTGCTGCCGCCTGAGACTCGTGCTGCTGAGTTGTAGCTTCTGTCAGAGCATTGATGGACTGGTTGAGAGCCTCCAGCTGCTGCTGCATCTCTGGGTTAGAGTGTACATTCAACAGCTGGGCCATCTGTGGGACACTCAGATCAGTCTGGCTCTGCAGCAAGTTCAGTAAAACAGCTAGTTCGCTCTGATTCAGCTGCTGGGTGATTTCTCCAAGGCCTGCAGGAAACACAACAAGCATCACAGGAAGGTTAGGTAAAGCTACAGCACATCAGTTTGTAATCATGACACTGCACGTAACAATAAACACCTCTCCTCCATGTCCCCAGGCCGGGGAAAGGCACAGAGGCTCCAGAAGGAGCATTCCAGGATAGTTTGCTCGGATTTCCACCATCAGCTTGCCCCCTCCAGACTACGATCAGCTCTGAACAGCACTGCAGCAGCACCCCGTGGTACTGCACACACACTGCACTCACCCAAGGCTACAGCTGGGTATGGCTCTGTTAGCCATAGAGGGAAGCTTCTTCACTGCCCCCTCAAATCTACCAACATAACTGCATACATGGCCACTTCTTAAAATCAGCTCAGTTGAGCCAAACCTCCCTGTTCCTCGGTTAGCTGAGGGCAACCCAGGAATCACAAGTGGTGACTGAGAACACCACACCAGTTACGGCAGCAAGTCTGCGGACATGCCGTGAAGATTGGAAACCCTTATCCCACTTCAGTGGCAATCAGAGCACCAAGTCTGACAGCAGCTCAGCCCTTCCCAAGGTCTCTGAAGCGCTCTGTGGATCAAAAGCACTCCCTCCTGCACTGGAAAGCAGGTTTCCCAGGATGGAGCTAAGCTGCTGTTTGGAATGGACGAAGGGTGTGTTCCACTGATGCAGCAAAAGAAATTAGGTCAAGCAGAAGGCAATTCTTTGCTGAAAGCTGGCCTGGTATCACAGAGGACTCTGTCCTGACCTGCAAGTATGCAGGTTAGTCTAAAATACAACCCTTGAGTGGCATCACCTCCCTTTGCACCATGCTAGAGCAGAGTCTCCTGAGTGACAAGTGACAAGGGTGTCCCTTCACACTGACACTGACTTTTGTAACTCAAACTTTTTGGGAAGAAGGGTGCAAAGGTTTGGTTTTAGCAGCTTAGTTTTAAGCTCCCCTTGCTGGCAGGCAACTAAGAACGTGACACTCGCTTTTCTCAGCTGTTTGTTAATCCAACCACCACCTTTTGTCCATCTGCCATGTTTCATTGAACACATGGATTGCACATTCCCTGGAGCAAGAACTGTCTTCCTTGTTACTTGTCAGTACAACATTTGACATGAAGGAAGCTTTAGCCCATATCTGGGTTTTGATAAGGCTTCTACAGAACAATCAACGTGGTTTGGGCAGCTTTGTCTATCTCCACATTCCCAGGAATCAAAATACCTCCCCTCCAACTATTTTCTAGATGCAGGAAGGTTGGTCACAGTTTTGGAAACAGTGTACAAGTCCTGGTCCTGCAAGTCTTTATGACCAAATGATCTTTTCTGCAACAAGCAAAGTGCAATAACGTACACTTTTGCCCACCAGCCACTAGCCTGTTACCTCCCATGCCTAATCTTTATACAATTTGATCAACAAGATCAAACTTCAGCTCACTTGCACACCCTTTACACAGCTGTACCTTCCAGCCTATTATCTGGCCTACGTGACTCAAGGATTCCTTCCATTATCCTCTGTGAAAGCATGCTTCAGAACCAATAATATAACTCATAGAACAAATTCACAGTCAGCCCATCAGTGAGTGACTTCTGAAGACTAGCCAGAATGCTCTGCAGCCAATAGTTTTCCCAGCAAAGGGAAAAAAAGGGGGGTGGGAGGGCAAGTCAGGGTAGGAAGATTCTGGAATGCCCTTTCTGTAGAAATAAGACGTGAAAGAACTAGACTGGCTTGAAAATAGACATAAGCCTCCGACACCCAGACCAGAGAGAGCAGGGAGGTAGCATATCGGAGGAGCCTTTTACAGAGCAGACTGGGCACTGACCTACTGCATCTCCAGCACCAGACTCTGTTTTGAGCTGGGCAGGCTGTGGGTGCACAGGACTGCTGTTGTTTTTGACAGTGTCTGTGCTTGTAACAGAGGTAGTTTCTTTCCGAGAAACTTTTGATAATGGTGGCTCCTCCACTGCAATTCCGCTTTGCCGCTGCCGTCGGCGTTTCTTGCTCCACAGCTCATGGCAATCCTGCCAGTGGGGAAGGCTGGAAGACAGCAACATTAGCAGTTAAGGAACATGGCAAGAAAACCAATTTAAACCTCAAAGACCACAGAAAGTTATTAGTGCCGTAAGAGAAGCACAGATGCTTCCCTGACTGCAACCATACTATTAAACCAAGAAGGGGCATGTCCTAGAACCAGGAAAGGCAGCATAATTTGCATGTGAATCATTTCATTTGCACTGGGATCTCACCCCTGAACAGACTGTGTTAGCTACAATGTGCACAAGCCCCAGTGAGTGCAAGTCCACCAAGCTTTGAGAGTCTGGTGGCTTTAAGAAAGCAGCTGCCTTTAGTCACTCTGAAGGAAACAGGAATCTCAAAAGCTACGACCACACCTGCACACAAAGCAGCTAAAGCAGAGTTTTATAATCTGCTTGATTGGAGTGGGAGAAAAAAGCTGCAGCGTGACACTGCTCAACAGCCACTCTTCTAGTCAATTAACAAGCAGCATAAACAAAGCCTGGCCAGCCCTCCATGGCACAGAGGACAGGGATACGGTACTCTTGCACATCTTCCAACAGGGTTTTAGAGCACCTTACAAGCATTAAACTCAGCTTTATAAAACCAGCCTGTTATCAGGCAGAAAACCAACAGCACAGGAAGAGCTATTTGCTCAGCCATATGACAAAATGCAAGGGCAGAGTCAAGAAACCAGAAACTGTAACTTAATTCTGACTGAAAAAACCCAAAAAACCAAGGCCAAGCCAGTGGCTTTTTCCCAGAGCTCATTAGCAGAGAGCCCACTGTGGTGGAGGATGCCAGCTGGAACTTACTCTGGAGGTGCCATTTTGCTGAGGTCAACATCCTTAAGGAAGTCACTCTGCAGGGCCTGTTCTGCTGTGCAGCGCTTGCCAGGGTCTAGCGTCAGCATGTGGTCCAGCAGGTCAAGAGCAGACGAAGGAATGCTGCGCAGAGAGTTGGAAACATGGCTGAATTAAGGGGTTGTTCTCAACAGGGGGAGGAGCCCACTTTCAGAGAGACACCTTAGGCCTAAGAGAAATCCATGCAGTCGAAATTTATTACTATGTGATGCAGCAGCTCAAAGACATCAACAGAACAGGCATCAGATATGCAATATTTTCAGTCTAATTTTTGCCATTTATTAATAGCAACTCTGCTACAAATCCCAAAAGATTATCATACAATTATACTCTCCGCCCCGAGAGAGCATCTTGGAAGTCAGACAGCCTCAGCACTGTGAGAATGACACATTGTCAAGTGTGCTTTCCAGTGCAGACCCTAGCTAGAAGGGTCACAAGCGTGCAGAGGCAGGGAACCCCTCTGAAAGGCACCTGTGGCAGATCAGATATTTAGAAAGGGGACAGAGACCCCAAGGGCAGAAGGCAATAAGGGGAAGCACTGCTTTATCCTGCCAGGTAGGCTAGAGTCAAAGGATAGCAGACAAGTCACAGCATAGCAGAAGGCCATAACCCCCATGCAGCGACTTAATCCTCTCTTCCAACAAAACTCACAAGGAGAACTCCTCACGCAGGCGCCTTCGGTATTGCTTCTTCGGTTTCATAGTGTTGAAGTAGGGCAACTTGATGACATCTGGCCACACTGCTGGACAGGGGCTCCCACAGAGCCGGCTGAGAACCAGAAAAGCAGAGTACGATCAGCGGGTGGAACGCAGCTAGGAGGAGAAGAGTCACCAAGCCAAGTGAAAATGTTTCCTTTCTAAGCAATTTACTGTACCAATAACCTAGGTTGGGGCACACTTCAATGAAGATTAGATAACCCTCAGGTTAAAAAGGGGGTATCAGGAGGAGGAAAAATTATTACCTTGAGTTTATAAACCATCCAACACAATGAATTTTCATTTCAGTGTGAGATGTAATTTAGGTTCATGATTTCTCCACTCAGCTAACAACAGCAAAGGTTACTGACGGTACCTACATTAGCAGCCACACACTTGATGGTAGACGTGGACACCTAAATGCCTAACTATTCACATTTGCCGTTACAGTCATTTACTGGTCCCATTTTGCAGGCAGGTTAGAGAAAGAGGGCTCTTTTAACACAGAGACAGTGTGCATGAGCAGTTTCTGCAGTACCTCTTCTCATAGGCATGCATGTGCAATCCTTTACCTGATTAATTCAAGCTGAGCCAGTTCCAGATTGGCTTGAAAAATAGGCTTCTTTGTAAACAGTTCCCCGAGGATACAGCTGGAAAGAGGAAAAGCAAGAGGTCATGACAGTAAACCCTTGGGATGATCATTTGAACACTGCAGCATTTCTGTTCAGAAGCAGGTTTGCCTGAGGAGAGTTATTTGCATCAGAGCTTGTAGTTGAGAACTGACAAACTAACCTATGTGTACAGAGTCACCAATTCTAGGCAGCTGGGAAATAACATTCACTAGTAGGCTGGTTAACATGTCACAGGCTTCACACTTTAACTCTTTGCGGGGAAAGGAGGATGTGTCAATAGCGTGACAAGAAAGAGCCAGGCATCTAATTTTCCTCCAGATTCAGCCCATTTATCTTTTCAGCTTTACTGGGGGATATCTGCTGGCCCAAATTATCCTCAGCTGCCAGTAGCTTGCTGTTTATCATGGCCAAGCACAGGATATAGCCTTGTACACACAATGTTTGTATGCACACACAACATTTGTACAGCTGGAAGGGAAAGAAGAGAAGGAGGGAGGGGACAACTCTGACTCATTCAGTCCTTAACACCTACTCTTAATCCTTCTGACAGGAATGACAATCAGTGCCAAATATAGCTGTGGGCTGATACAGGCACCTGTCTGCTGGAACTGGACTAACCCCACTCATTTGGCACAGGACACTGAACAGCAACTGGACCTCATGGCTGGAGTTTCCAGAAGTAATTATCAGGACCTAACTTTTACAAACCTTTGTTGTTTGCGTACTAAGCTCTGCTGAAAGTTTACCTGTGAATATCGGAATGGGAAGCATGCATTTTGGGAAATCCAGTCCCACTTCTGAATGCCAAATCCTTGAGACTCTGGTTCTGAATCACTTGGAAAATGTTCCACCTTTGTGGCTGAACTGCCCAGACTCCTCCTGTTCACGAGGCTCCCTACACTACTAGAAACCTGAAATCTCTACTTTAAAATGTTTCCTAGATTTAGCTGAAAAAATTAGGTGACAAACAGAGCAGTCTGAAGAGCTTATAGAAAAACTCTCTATTAGGTCATTAAAACCATACACTGAAGCTATGATCAACACAGAGTAAGCTTGTCACCCTTCTGATTTTAGTGGTACCTCAAAGGTTGGTTGGTTGGTTTGTTTTTTAAATAGCAAGAACAGATACTTTTTATGCTTTCACGTGTCAATACCAAGAGAAGTCTCATTCTAGGAGTTTTTACTAAATGATATAGTTTTAGTTAGGTGACACACCTATCTCCCCAAAGCACAGAATTTTGAAAGTACTCCTATACTATCATAACACTCTGCCTAACTAGAATAGATACAGCTTCAGAAATTCGCACAAATCAAAGACCACCTTCCATTACAACTACTCTATTCATGTGCTGATGTTCACAGCCCATCCAGGACAAAAAGATACAAACCAGGCACTTACCCACAGCTCCACACATCTATGGCTGGTGTGTAACGCTCCTCACCTAGCAGCAATTCTGGAGGTCGATACCATAATGTAATGACTTTATTTGTGTATGGACGGCTGGAATGCAAGATACAAATATAAACTGATGACAAGAGCCACAAAACCCTTACAAACTGCAATTTTTACTTCCAAACTGCAGAGTTACACATGTAAGTAGAAGCAGGCTTTCAAGTGCCTAGACTTCCATAGCACCTGCTTGAGTTAAATAAAGCTGATGATCTATCACAGATTTACCAGTCTGCCTGTGTGCACAAGACAGTAAGTTGCAGGTCAGGATTTTTCAGTCTTGGGTACCTACAAGAGGCAGCAGCAGGCTGCCATGACTGAATACTGACTGATCTCAGAGCAAAATGTGGTCCATGACAAGCAGAGAAGATGTTTTGTTCCTTATCAGCTGGTTTGTCTAATGAAAAGATATTAATATCAGCCAGGAGTATATTTTTGCAGTAGTTGGAGCTGCATTATACCACTTACACTGGAAATAATTTCTCAGGCAATGCCAGGACTTCCAAGTGAAGGGACTTTTGGATATTAAGGAAAGAGATCATCTCACCTATGGAAGCCATTCCCCCTTCCTCCACCCTGCTATGCCTCACCTCTCCTCTGAGCTGTAGAGTCGGGCGAGTCCAAAATCTGCAAGTTTGATTTGCCCACTGAAAGACAAAAAACAGTCACTGGTTTGAATCACAGCTGGGATAACACGCTGCAAAGCAGCAAGAGGTAAGGAAATCTCCCCACGTATTAGAAAGGCCTAACAAAGCTATGTTCATAGTAATTACTTTTGGATATGCCAGCCTTATTTTCCAGATCCTATTTAATGCTTCAAAGAAACAAAAAGGAAAAAAACCCCACCAATAATTCAGTCTCATCTGTATCACAAACCCTTTCCAATAGACCAATGTCCCAGAGAAATTTTCTAGATGGATATCCAGACATCTAGATGCAATTATGTGCAGTATTATTCTCAGAGGCTCAAAGTTTTCTTATGGGTATCCAGATAAAGACTTGAGAATTAACAGCAAGTGAATAATTTTTCTGTATTCTGTGATGAACTACATTACTGCCAAACATTGCTATCTAGAGAAGAAAGAGCATTCATGGAGAACTGCTACTTCCTACCTTAACCCTTAATGGTTTCTCTGCATACAAGCACTTCCAATAAACAGTATTTTTGCCAAAATACCATGGAGACCAAGTGCACACAGGGACCCATTTACTTCAAGTCAACGTGAAAAAAAATTAACTGTAAGGAGCTGCAAAACAGTGAGCATAGGGCCTCGCATGGAGAGACTGCTACCAAGAGCAAGTTAAGTAAAAGGTTGTTAGGGCTGTTCACCCTTGCAGCAGGAGATATGTTCTCAACCAGCAGCAGCACCCAGGAAAGCCACTGCTTAATTATAACCATCCATCACACCACTGGTGGAAACATGCAGGGTTATACTCCTACAGTGGATCAACACCTCCTGTTCCTAAGCATACTCAAGGTGAAGACAACAACTGCGTGCTCTCAGCTGAACCCAGGGAGAGCACAGGGAAGAGCTTGGACAGAAGTGTATCTACTCCCAGGTTACCTGTTGTTCAATAAGATGTTGGAGCACTTGATATCTCGATGAAGGAAATTCTTTTTGTGACAATAATCCAGACCCTCCATTAACTGTTTCATGAAAGACTTGATATGGTCCTCTGAGAAATGTACCAAGCCAGATTCTAGCAGCCCCATTAGGTCATGGTCCATGTACTCAAACACAAGGTAAAAGGCACCTGGTATAATAAACAGAGAAATTATTTAAGGCAAGGGAGGAGACACAAAGGAGGAATGAAAGTAGACTCAATTGTTGAAAAACTCTTTTTTGTGCACTGTTGAGTGTGTTCTGTTGGTGTTTTCTTTAACACAGTCTTGTGGTGTTTTGGGCTTGTTGGGCATCCTAGAAGACTTTTTTTCCCCTCAAGGGAAGAACCCCCCCCGCCCAAAACAACAAAGTAGCCCCTCTAATGCATCAAGCTGACATCTGAAATCAAAATATGCCCCCAAAATAAATTCCTTTGAAATCCTGGTCAACTTTACCCACCTGCTTTGTTTTTTCTTTCAAGCTAGTTTGTTGAAGAGATTACCACTATGCATGGCTTGAACTGATGTTTGTATTGTTCCCTTCTCTCACATGGCAGAGAAGGCCCCAAACAAAAGCTAGTAGGATGCTAGAACACCCTTCTTCCACAGTGATAGAGGACAGAAAACTTTTCACAGTATTCGAAAGTTTGTTGCCACTAATCAGTGTTAAAAGTGACCCTGTAAAGGCTCTTTTTTTTTTTTAAGGCTGCTCTTTTATGACTGTACAGGAATGCAATGCATCCTTTTAAGCCCATGTCTACCTCTGCTCTGCAGTGTGACAATTCATTTTACCTGGAACCTATCCTTTGATGTAAGGCCAAATCCAGATGCCAAACTTGCTGGAAATATATATCAAGGAGGAATGCAAAAAAGAAAGTCTACACCAGAGTTTAGATTTTTAGTTTTACGCTAAGAATAAACAAATGGAGTTGCATCACCTCTTTGGCTAATCAAAACCACACCCTGTAGCAAATACTACCTTTGTCCTTCTTGAAATCCAGTGCATCTTGTTTGTCCGTGACAATTTCCTTCATGTTAACAACACTGCGGTGGATCAGCTGCCGAAGGATTTTGATCTCGCGGATGGCTGTGATGGGGAAGCCTTCTTTTTCATTGTCCAGTCGCACCTTCTTGAGAGCCACCAATTCACCTGCCAGAACAAGCCAGTGTCAAAGCCTCTGCACACATCACTGCTAACAGTTCTGTGGGCTTCCAGGGGGAAGTTGAAAGTAGATATGAGCAGTCAACATCCACCAAGAAACAGTAGACACAGCTTTAGTTACCACCCTACTAATTTTTGTTTAATCTCTCTGTCAGAAGTTATCATACCAACAACTCAAGACAGATGACACCAGTGCTCTTCCTAATCTTCTTCACCAGAAAATCACACAGGTGAACACCAATTTACCCTTGAAACCACTCCAGTTCCTTTCACAAGCTCTGTGACAGCAAAGTCTGACAAAGGCTCGTTTAAAAAGCAGGGGTTCAGTTGGCATCTACGGCTGCCATAGCTATACCTACCACAACCATCTGACCACTTGTCAAATTGTACACACAGGGCACACAATTTCACAAGCAGAGAGGGCAGCCAGGCACTAACTTACAGTTAGTATTTCAGAGCTTCTGTTCTTTTGCCCCTTTTGAAAACACCTGATGTAAATGCTTATTCCAGGGCTGGAGCCACTTCTAGTTCTACAGGTATTTGTCATTAACCGGCAATGCCACTGACACTGGAACAGGTTTTAAGCACACCCACAATAATGATGCCTTAAAGAAGTGGAGTCAATCTGAAGCCACTTGGCATCCTTACCTGTATCCTTGTCCTTGGCTTTGTACACCTGCCCATATGTCCCTTCTCCAATAATTCCAATGATATCAAACTTGTCCACGCAACGCTTTCCCCAGTCGCTTTCCGTCTGTCTCCTTTCCCCATACCGAGGACAACAGATTCTGAAAGACGGAAGCGGACTGTTAGGACACCCGAGTGCTCCACCTCACCTGCTATCCCACAAACAAATGCCCATTCAACTGTTTTAAACTGTACCCTAAGAACAAAAAGCAAAAGGTCAGGCACCCTGTCTTTACACTCCTAGCAACTGAGCGTTCAGTAGAGTTTAATGAATTATGCTATATAAATCTCAACTACTCCAGATACAGGCACTGCTATGCAGGAATATTATCCTTCTATTTCATTCAGATACTCAAATACCCCAGCCAGAACACTCTCACTATCAGATCTTTTCACTTCAGTTATGCATTTATCAGCTGCATACAGCTAACAAGCAATACATTGCTCCTCCTGGGAATGTAAGTAGTGCAAAGAGTGGGTAAGACAAGCAAAATGGGTATTATGCCACCTCATTTCCACAGACTTTGAGGTGGCAGAAGCATTTTGCTATAGCCTACCTGGGGCACGCAGTTAGCTACACAGGTTTCTACAGAGATCTCATTACATACTTTTAACTGAAAGTAGCTTGAAGGAGAAACAAACCAGTATCTTTATCTAAAAAACACAAAAGAATTATGCTACAGTGGGACAGAAATCAGCGTTTGGAATCTTTTGCAGAAACACTGGACATTTGATTTTTATTTAAAACAAAGTGTAGCTAGCACTCCGTGTACAAAATGTCAAGGGAGCTTGCTTCCTTGACATTTGCATAAACTTTGTTATCAGGGGAAGTTGTATATGCCTTGCAACACAACTAATACTTTGATTGCACATGAAGAAAAGGTGTATGTCTCCTATTTGGAATAACCAATTACTAGAAGCGCCACAAGCTTTATATAGGGATACTTATCAGGAGGTTTCTTTGGCCTACAAGCTAAATCAGAAGATGAGATCTTTCAGGGTAGATGTGGCTGGAGACTGACTATGGCACACTTCAGAAATTTCTACCATTGAAAGGGTCAAAGGGGAAGACAACAGAATCTATCACAGCTTCAGTACAACGCCTGAACCGTAGTGTCCGTTTTGTGCACAATTTACACATCCTTCTCTTCTTCCAAACCGCTGTACTGTTAACTCTCAAATAGATGGGGCAAGTGGCCTTGAACTGCGAGTGGTCCAAATATGAAACAACCCACAGGAAACAGTTAACACACCATAAGAAAAAACAGAAATATGAACTCATTTTCTCCACATTTCACTTCCCTCAATAATAAAGACAGCACTCAGACAAGCCTGGGGACAAAAGAATTTATAAACTTCACTAGATCTGGCTAAAGATTTAAGGAAGTGCACATTAAGTGTTCTCCCCATCCAATAAATGGTGGGGAGGCTGCTGAGGGCTGGCAAAGCAGCTGCCAGATTCAACTTAAAAAATGACGGAACTTTCAACAACACCGTCTCTACACAGAGCACAAGGCATGCAGTCAGCTCTTCTAGGAGTGCTGCAGTATACGCCGAGACCTGAAGCTTTGGAAACCTAGACTGACATTTGTGTGAAGAAACAGAAAACCTAACAACTCAAAAAAGCTGAAAAAAAGAAAGCCAGCCTTACTTTGGTCTCTTTTTGAACGGTTGCTGAGGTGGTGTGGCTGCCTTTGGTTCCGGGGAGTCAGGAGGAGATGGGTCCCCTCCAGGGAGCTCTGGAGGGAGCGGGAGGTCCGTGAGTAAGTGTCGTGGTCTCTGCTCTCTATCTTTCTTCACAGGTTTTGGAGGAAGAATCTCTTTTGGACTAAACTCCGAAAAGTTAATACAATACAAAAGTCAGACTTAACAGCCAATTAACAAATGAAAAAGCCTACTGTAGGACAACTCTCTATTTGAGAACATAAAGTTAGGAGCCCAAGTTTAAGTGCCAAAATTAGCATAGCCAAGTATACAACAAAACAGTCTTAGATTTTACAGTGATAATGTATCAGGAGAGAAAAGTGTTAGGTTTGAACCACTGTCTTCAAATAAAGACACAGTTCTCTGTCACTAGAACTTGGTCAATTTGCACAAATACGTAGTTATTCTGAGTTTCCTGTAAGACAGTTTAGGTTATCAGCCAGCACCCACTTTCTGACCCTGACTTCCTCTATTTAGTCCATTTATCATAATGAAATTAAATGCATGACTTGTTATGGACCACTATAAATATGAACCCAGAATTAAATCTCTCTACATAAGTAACTTTTAACTTCTTAGCAAGGACTGAAATGTAGCTCTAACTTGTGAAAATTGCTGAGAAACCAAAAGTTGACTTTTTTGGAAAAAAAAAAAAAATCAAATTACTGATGGCATCAGAAGCTTGGTTTAGACTGGCAAGAGTCTCAAAAGCAGAACCTAATTATCTCGTATGCAGCAGGGAGAATTCCTAGGTCTGAAGAGTCAGGAATTCCTCTCCACGCAACTCTCCGCTTCACCAGGAAAAGAAAAAGATTAAGAGATACGAACAACCTTCCAAGGTTCGTTTTTAGGGCAGCCAGCAGGAGGTTTGCTGTTTGTCAGCATCACCAGGTATAACGCCTCAGCACAGAGAACTCCACATAAATGAACTGATGGAAGTAGGTCATCTTCCCAATTTTTTTATTAGACACTGCCTAATCTGCATGACAATCTCTTGTGAAATATAGTTAAGAAACAAGCAAGACAAAAGAAGGATAGTATTCTGGCACTGAGCTCTGACATCTTCTGTAAAAGATGAGGGAGCAATCTTATCCCACTGCCAAGAAGTCACCAGGCAGCTGCAGAACTAATTGCACATCACGCCAGCCTAGACCTCTGGAGGAAAGTATTCACTGACCGGCACTATTACCAGCAGTACATATCCTAGAAATACCAGAAGTGGGAGAGCTGCACGGGCTGAAGCTCACTCCCCATTAACTGCAAATTCTTAACGGGCAGAATAATACCCAGCCAGGTCACTTCACCAAGGCAGAATCCACATTAAACCTCAGAAGAAGTTCTTCAAAGCAGGATCTGGACAGCCAGGGCCTACAACCGCATGTAGGATGCAAGGGACTTTGTTCTAACAGAGCAGATCAACTACGTTTTGCTTTCTTTATGCTTTTCATATGTGTACTTGAAGCACCGATCCAATGTCCAGTTCTTGCAGATTAAACAACTGCTTTTTTTGTTACTGTGAATGTTCATTTGACTTTGTGTTTAATCCACTTCTAATTGGCAATTTATTTGTTCCTGATTCTATTTAAATATCTAATAGTACATGCTAAGTTTGGGCCCTTTGAACCTGTCAAAAAGATTCAGCCTTTTTCCACACATCAAAAGCCAACTTCTTTGCAAGACTTTTTGGGAAGGGTTTGTGTTTGTAGGTTTAAACTGCAGGCAGCCAGCCTCCCAGGAGTTCCCTTCTCTCTCTCTTACCAAATAGTTACCATTTTCTTGCTGACACGCTGTTATCTGTGCTTAGTTATGTACAGCTTAGTTAATCTGTTTGCAAACCAGCGCTAGTGCTATTAGATGATTATTTTAACTTTAATTACCCCCAGAACATTTGGACATTTCACCAGGCATTTCTTTCAAAGTGAGAAAGCCAAACAGACCCTTCAGAGTTGCCCAAGCAGAAAAATGACAGAGTGCAAATGCCAACTGCCTAACAAAGACTCCTAGAAGCTACCTCCCTTCTTCCCCTCCCCTAAAATAGCAGGAATGCGATCAGTCAGGTCTGCATTTTTAACTATGTTAGTACTGTGAACGGTCAACCAGGTGTTCTCAGGAACCTATGCAAGCTATGCAACTTCCGAGTGCAACATCAAATACGTACAAAGTTTGTACCACTTGCTTCTAAACAGCTTTTCCTCCCCTCCTACCACATGAAGCGACCCACGGTGCACCTTGACTGCTCTGAAGTCTAAAAGCATTATAGACAGATGATAAGTCTTGAGAGCTCGGCAAGCATCAAGAAAGGTTAAACAGTCTCAAACTAAATGAGGCATGTTTTGCACTTAGACACTTCAAAGCACATTTCCAAATCCTGTGCTTACCACGGTCTCAGAACTGGAGTGTTTTCCCAGTCTCAGCATATGAAAGCAAAAGTCTATCCAAGAACAATTTTGTTCATAAATAAGAAGGCAGTCGATTAAGAGCGAGCTTCTGCACACATATACAACTGCCGCTAGACTCAGCAAAATGAAGCAGGATTTCCCATCCCTTTTATTGGGAAAAAGTCACTGGAAATCCATTTACTAGGCTTAGCAACCAGCAGTATTATTGCCCACACTCCTAAGTTCATAGTGATGGCAGTGATAAAACACACTTTTGTAAAAGTAAGCCATACCTGGGTGGCAAAAAAGAGCTCTAGGTGTGAGTGGCTAAAAAAATAAAATACAGCATTTGCATTACAATTTCCGTGTTTGGAATAAGGGAACACAGCAACAGAATCTTGCTTAGACTGGCATTTGAGTTGGGAAAAAAATCTGCAATCATTTAAAAGCTACCGCTCATCAGAGATACATTTAAACTAAATAGATACTTGCTGAACAACATTACACAGCTTAGGAAGGGCAACCTAAACGTGCGCAAGCCTAACTTTCACGTTGATCGCAGTGACAGCATTACGCTAATTTTCAGCAATACCAAGACAAACCATGAAAATCAATTAAATGAATCAGAATATGTAACAGTGTTCACTTCAACCACAGCGTAATTAAGTCATAACTATCGTGTAACACACTATTCATTAAAAAAACATGCTTTACTAACCGATGAGATACCTAGTACATCTTTAGCGATGGTTAAAAAGATACAGAGGTTGTTAGGGAACTACAGGCTAAGCAGATCAAGTAGAAAGAAATTTCAGTGATGACATTATGTTAACAGCACTACAACATACCAACAGCTGCAAAAGGGAAAAAAAAAAAATTGTTTTTCTTCTTCTCTACCTCCATTTTGGATATTCTGTTCCCTTCCCCTCTTCCCCCCCAAAAGGAAAATCCCTAGAGTAAGGTTTTTTTCAGGCAAGTTCATATTAGAAGCCAAGACCACCACCAGCCAAGACCCAGAGCAGCGACAGCTACAATTGCAGGACAGAATTAAGTCTGCATGGTTTGATTAGAAATGATAGGAAACAGAAGTTTGAAGTAGGTGTAGTTTCACTCTTTCAAACTCTTTTTCAAACAAACAAACGCCTACTCCTTAAGCAATAAGCATTGTATTAATTATTCACTGATTAAGGCAATACTTAAGTTAAACCAATGCCATTTTTCATGTGCGGGCATGGCCTGCATGTTCGATGAATTTGGAACAGAAATAGCTCTGGTTTGTGTTCTTCTATTGGAATTGTTAAGCTCTTTCCTGTTACTCAAGTGTCGGTTCTGGAGGAATTAAAAAAAGCAATTTCAGAATAAACCTGTGCAAATGGCTGCAACACAAAGGGATGCGTAATTCCGGATCCATGTTTCATTACTGTAATAAATATGAACAAAGAGCGATGTGAAACTTTTACTAACCAGCATTAAAACAGCAGCCAAAGCTCTCTCTCACCAAGATAAGATGTAACTACCTGCACAGGATCATAAAACTCTCCACATAAACCTGACAAGGCCAAAGCCAGGAATAGCTGTGCAATAATGCATTTATACCAGTGGCATAGTCCTCAAGAGTACTCTGCAGGATAAACTAGCAACTGTCAAACTAACCAAAAGAATCTTTTTATTTCAATGTTTTGCTTTTAAATGCAAACCGGATGCTCTTGTGTGACCTTACCTATCCAAGTCATCTTCCCCAACTAAAATAGGGGGGAGCGGAAGCGGAGGCAACGTTGAAGTTTTCAGGTGTGGGATAGCAGCCGTCACAGACACTTGTGTTTTTGTAGCGGCTTGGACAGAAGACTGAGAGTTCACCTGAGAGGATAAAGTAGACGTCCTTGGGTGGGAAGAAGATGGCAAAGACGTTGGGGCTGAAGTAGGGACCTGAACGGGAGTCAGTTGGGATGGTGGCAAAGGTGGAACAGCAGGTGATGGAGGCAAAGGTGGCAACGGTGGAGTTGGAGGTGGTGGTGTGGTTGTCGGCAGAGGCGGAGGAGGTGATTTTATTGAGGGTAGTGGGGGTGGAATCTCCTTCTCTGCTGTGTCTGTCTCTTTTGGAGATAGTAGGTCCTCTACGACTGCTACAGGCTTCAAGTCTTTTGTTCCCGTCTGTTTCGAATCTCTAACTGGAACAGGATGTTTCCTCTCAGAGTTCTCCTCTGCCTTGATTTTTGTTGTCTCTGCAGGGGCTTTAGTCTCTGCATTTGTATACAGTAAATTAACTAATTCTGTATCTGAAGATGATTTTTCAGATTTCACAGTTTTGAGGACCTTTTTAGATTCTGTTCCAGATTCCTTAAGTTCAGCTAAACTGTTCTCCTTTCTAGACAGGAAAACAGGTGAGCCCTTTGCCTCCTTCCCGTCCACCTTGGCTGCAGCTGCTGCTGCTGCCGCTCGCTCCTTTTTCTTCCTGCTGAGTTCTGCCCCCAGACTGGAGTTCAGCGGTAGCCTTGTCGGTGATATACTGGAATGGCGACTGCGTGACCCAGACCTCTGCTTTTTACTGTGAGATGATGAGTGTCTTGAATACCCAGGACTTCGGCTTCGGGACTTCACAGACTTCCTGTGGAGAGAACAGGGAGAACATAAACGAAATGAAGCATCTCTCAACCTCTGAGCTACTCACCAACATCAATAGCTCTCTCTAAAAATAATTCGAATCCATTGTTTGTCAACTAAATTCAGAGAGTCCATAACATCTGTCAGGAGAGACTAAAGCTACTGAAATGAGTTTATTGACTAAAGCAGTACAAGCTTCAGGTCATCATCCAGCTTTCCAATGTCAGGACCACCCTCACAATCATACTGTTAAGACAGAAACAAAGGATCAAGATTGGACAAGCCTCAAGGTAAAGACAAGATCACAGATGCATGCACTAAACAGAAGACTTCAGCTGAGAGGATGAGCTGGCAGTTTACAAATCTTTCACAGTAATTACGTACAACTTTAAAGGAAGCAACAGATAAAATATGACTGCCCTTGCGGGAATGCCGCCTCAGGAAACACCTCACTTCAAGCTAATTTTTTCCCCCTGGTTCTTCCACTATCATCAGAACTCAAATTTGCATACTGTGATTCAGGAGAGGAAAAAAAAAAAAAAAACCACCCAGAAATTTTAATTCTGTTTGAGGTATGTCCAGTGGGTCTCAGTCTTCCTCTGCAATAAACAGGCTCTAAATTAGGTATATATGCAGAAATAAAAAACCACACTGAAACCCTGTGTTGTGATACAAGCAACAAGCAAGGCAGGAAACACCTCACAGCATCAGGGTACGCACCATCAGCACGGGGTGAACCTAGTCAGAAGACAGCAGTAACCACAAGCTCAGTGGAGACTGATGTGGAAACAAGATAAAAAAATAAAATGGAACTGGAAACTGGTACTTCCAGCGTCCATGTCAAAATAACTGTCAAGACAGAACTGTTTCCTCCACTTAGGGAGGAACTAGGATTTTGCAGGTTATGAAACAGCATACTTGAACTGTATGGGTAGTAGGCTCTGATGGGTTTAGAAGCTGCTTGAGCCAACAGGAAAACATGAAGTTTTGAGATCGGACCCTATGATACTAATAGAAACTATGCTCAAAGTTTATTTTTATTCTGTGATTTATTACTCAGAACATACCTATTTTTGAAAACACAGAGTTCTCTCAAAACATACTTCCACAGTAGTTATAAAAAACACCTAATAGCAAGCAGGTTTAAACACAGTAGGTGCTGGCTCGCTTGTAACCATACTCAGAACATTATTAACAAGGTCTAAACTGTTTATAGTACTACTCAAATTAATATTATCCCAAGACAACAAACGTTTGGAAAACAAACTGGAGAACCGACACAGATTAATGCTTCCTCGCTAGACACCACCAGCACCAACAAGGATGGGCATAGTTGTGATTGCACGGGAGGTGAAGGGTCTCGCTGCACAGTGGTGTGGAGTTCACCACAACCCTCTCCCCTTGCTACTCCAAGCACAAACATTCTGCCCTTTCACTAGTAAGTGCAACCCCAAATCTCGTGCTAACAGTGGTGAAAGAACACTATGACTGTAGGTAGCCCTTACCTTTAGACTCACAAAATAAATATACAACCAGAAGGCGAAAAGTGTCAGCTGAAGTCATTCAACTATCTTCCTCTTCAACACACTGCTCTGTAATAGGAATGCTGCCTCAGGATCATCTATTTTCCCAAGGTCTCAGACACAGTTTACCATTTGGATAGCTGTTCACCTGCTGCATCCCAGTGCAAAGTTGCCAGGAGCTGAAAAAGCCGTTACATTTTCACTATGCCCAAAGACATTCCAAAGGCTAAGGAAAACACTCCTAATGAATCCTGTAAGATGCAGTTTACTGCAACCACAAACAGTTTTGGGGTTAGCATTCCCTATTACAACTCTTTCAGGATAGATTGTTTAAGATGCCATGATACTCAGTTTCCTGCTCCCTGTCTCCCATCCTCCCCCATGACTACCCCCAACAGTTACTCCAATTCAGCTGGTTGCAGAGCCACATTCTCAACAACATCACTCAGCAGATCTTCTATAAACTTACTCAAAAGTCCAATTTTACCTTATTTTTTAATAGTGCTACGTTAGAAATGCAGCCACCAAAGATACCTGCATGGACACAAGCAAGGGAAAGGTAATGCTGGAGGAAGCGGTGGGGTGTGCAGACCTCCCTTACGCAAGGGCTGCTGTGGAAGGAGTTGCACCACAGAACCAGCTCTCCCAAGGGCTGGGGATGACTCTCTGACCTTCCATCAGCAAGTATACATGCTCCTGTGTTCCACCAGGACTAAATCTACTTATTTCCTCCCAGGTGCTCCACAGGCACCACTCACACTTTTTCTCTTCAGTTGTCTAATGATAATTACCCATATTTATTCTACAAAGAGCTGTTGTTTCTAAGCCCATTCTACAGCTTGGTGTTTACGGCTTCTTTGTTAGACCTGAAAAAGGCACCACATCCAGAAGCTTGTCTGCTTTCCCAGCTCTATCAACGCAACCAGTAATAGATCACTCTGCAACAAATCTTACCTCATATCATTAGACCATCAACAGCCTCAACACCACTACAGTGCTTGCTGAGCAGCGGTCTTCCACAGCAGCACTTGCTTTTATCACTGCTGGATATCTCAAAAAAGATGCAGTAAGACAGAAGGCGCACAGGCAGATTTTGCTTTTTGAAGATACTCTTTCCATCCTCTGGAACGATCTTTTCATGGCTTTATCTGCAGTCAGTTAGTTAGCACTTTTACCTCTTTCACCCTTAACATGTTAAGGCCAACACTCTACAGCTTGCTTGCTTTCCTCAGATTATCAGGGGTGGGCGGGGGACAATTCAGTCTCACTTGCAGTTCTTTTTCTGGATAAAAACGCTCTGGGGTTAAAAAACACCTTGTTGTCTCTAGCACTGGAAACTAGAAATACAAGATACTAACCATGACGACTGAATTAACATAAAGAAGTCAGAGACAATGGCTCATCTAAAAATCCAAATAAAAAAAGCACTGCTAGATTAATTTAACTGATACAATCAGAAGATTAGAATGGTCTTTGGAGGAGGGAATGCTGGAACCCTCCAGACCTCCTTGTGCTGAAAACAACCACAGCTAATAGCCATTAGCAGAGGTGACCCTGAATCAGCTGGCAGAATAACAAAGCCCCACATCTACATACTTCCATATTATCCACTACACAAACTCCTAGGAACATCTACAGACATTAAAATACATTACCTGCTCCAAGCCACAACAGAAGATAAGAGTAAAGTGCAAGCTAGTATCTGGGAAGCCTGACCACATGCCCCGTACTCTAATTGATCAGGAAACAAGCTCAAACAGAAGGCCAATGTTTCTCATTTATGAATACCCGGTGACCTTTTGCCATGGCAAGGATCTGCATAACAGTGGCCACTACTACAGCACGTGCACACACTCATACTTAGTTGCTATACTTAGTACAGAGCACAACCCACCTTCAGCAAGCTGAAGGACTCTGGAATTTCTTCTTCTAGTTTTAGCTGCAATGACAACAGTTGCTACAAGGAATGGCAAGCCACATCTGTTATTTTCCCTACTGACCAAATCATCCTCATTTCCTCCTAAATTGAAAGCAAGTTGTTTTGCACAGCCATTTGAAATGCAAACATTCTGTATTTTCTCCAATCAGCACAGCACATTGATTCAGTCTCCTTACACTGTATTTTGGACATGGAGATTAGAGAAAACACAGAATGCACTAAAAAACAAAAACAAAAAACAACCCATATTGTCAGTCAGTGGAAATAATTCAGTGTCCCAGAAAAGCCTGCATTACCTCCTCTGAAGAATTTAAGCCATAGTCAGATGTTCACTGCTTAAATCAGTGTGCCAGTTAAAGGCATTTTCTCTCCCAAAGTGTTCCTGCCCCTACACAGGAGCCAACAGAAGACATCATGCAGTCACTCCCCAGCTACTCTGGTGCAGAGTCAGCTGCTTCCATTTACACACTCAACTGCAGCAGATCAACCAAAGCTGGCTTTGATGAAGCTGGCAAGGAAGGTTCAGCTGACCCACTCCTTCAGGTGAGCTCCTGAACAGCCGTCAGCAGAGGGGCAGCCCCACCTTTGGCTTCTGGAGCCAAGGTTTGACCGTAAACTTACACCAGCTACCTCACCACACAGGCTGCAAGCTCAGTGAAGCAAAACCAATGATGAATTACAATTTGCCTAATGTATGGAAAACACATTAAATTCCCTCTGTCCCTTTACTAGAATCACTTCAGGTGGATGTTTTCTGAAGGTGTGAGCCGTATTTTTTGCTCTGCTTTAAAAGAATATATCACACAGTAAGTTATCTGCCCAGAAGAAGAGAAAAAAATAGTAGGTTGTCAACTGAAGTCAGAGATTCAAAGAATTCAGTACAAGCTGAGCGTAAACAGTAAGTAACCTTTGAGATAGGTTTTGGTTTAGGGTCTAGAGTTTTGACAGTGAGTCAAAGATGCCCTTAAAAAGTTTGAAGCACTTTGTGCTGCTTCCTTGGACTTACAAAGCTGCTCCCATAATTAAGAACAGGAAAATATCACTGCCTGATCTCTCGAGTCAGAAGCAACTGGCCATTTACAGAAAGAATAAGTTTCAGGTTCTCCTGGGAAGTGGAGTAACCTGGCGGGAAAAAGCACCTCTTCGTATACCACTCCAGTTTCCACATGGTTTCTCCCTGGTTAGGGCTGAACACGGACATTTAACAGGTGCCGTAACACACAATTCTATCATGAAGTATACGTACATTTTCTACTGCTGTGTTCTTACTGTTCCAAAAGTGTTAGCAAGTAACTAACACGTAAGAGCAGTGCCACCAGGGCAAAAAGGATTGAGGGGAAGGAGAAGAAAAACATTAAGGACTATCCCTCAGATCCTCTCAGGTGTACAGAGAGAAAAACAGGGCAGAGGAAAAAGAGCCTGAAGGAAATTTTCACTACGTAAAATCACAGCAGCCTAAGTAGATTTTACGCAACAGCTTCCAGGGTGCTAAAACCAATACACCGCTCTCACAGAAAGGACCAAGGCACTGTATCGAGCCCACTATGGAAGACAGTATTCCTGAAGTTAAGAGAAGAGCTCTAATAACAAAGGCCAGATTCCAAAAGCCCCGAGTTCTTTGGGAACTGCTGATCACATAAATGTGCTCTGGAGGCAGCCTCTTCACTCACAGCTCCTATTTGGACCAGAGGATGCAGTACAGCTAACACAGTGCAGAGCATTTCTATAGCTATTACATTCCAGGTCACATCTTAATTGCCATGGAGCTACAACCAAAGCTCCACAGCACCCATGGTGACAACTGGAAACTCACTTAACGTAAGCTGAAGCCAGAAAAAAAAAAATCAACATTAGACTATGTATTCGTGCATATAACAGGATGATTAACGAACATCTGAAATAAAACACACAGAACTACCTTCAAATAATAGTTTCCTTCTGTAGCAAGGTTACTGACTAAAGAAAAAAAAAAAAAAAAAAAAAAAGAGAAAATTATAGTTAAGCCAGAATACAGCTGGGTCCTGCTTGCCCTTCCAGAACACACCAATTTCAGAATGGAAGCAAGAAACTCTAGTACTGAGAAAAGAAAGTTTAGGCTAGAAAGATGGGAGTTTACATGTGGTCATCTCTAATTCAAGGAAAAAGAAAAGACAAGTCAGTTCAGAAAGAGCAAAATACGCTCAAAACAAGCCACCCTCTTGAAAAGCATCATCAAGTTTCCGCATGCAGTAAAAGGCTTTCAGAAATAGGTGAAAACATTCTCCCTGGCTGAACTTCTTGCCAGGGAAGCAAGCACACTAGATCCCACATCAGGAGCTGAATGGCTCCGTCTCCCTTCACAGCACAACCCTCCCCAGGAGCCTCAGCCCTTCTGTGGGGGCCACCTCCAGAGGTGGTGTGTAATTTAATCCCAGGAGCTCATTCAGCCCTAGGCCTCTCTGCTGAGAGCCAACATGGACGCTGCCTACTGCCAGCTAGGGAGGTGTTTTCCGAAGTGTGAACACCATTTTAAAGGGAATAGCCACGAACCCAACCAAAGCAATTCCACACAAATCACTCCGCAGCCAAATTAGGCAGCCAGTGACCCGGGCCCCACCAACATGAAGAAGGAGGTTAACCCCTCCCATGCCCAGAACCACCCTGACCACCCCCAGACACCTTCCCGTTCCCCAGGGCACAGAAGGCAACGTGGAGAGCACGCACCTGGTGATGGGGCTTCGGCTCACAGACCGCTTCGCGGCAAACGGGCTGCTCGAACGCCGTCGGCCATAAGGGCTTGGTGACCTCCCGCTGTATGACCCGCTGCCTCTCTCGTAGCTCGAGGAACGCCTCCTGTTATAGGGGCTTATGGACCTTTGCCGCCGGCTGTAAGGGCTGGGAGAGCGAGTGTTCGACTGGTAGGCCACGGGCTCCTTGTAGGGTGGGCTGATCGACTGCCGGCGCGAGGAGCCGCCGGGGCTCTTCCTATAGGGATCATAGTTACTGGATGTGTGAGAGCGGGGAGGGCTGAGATCATACTCCTGGATGTAGGAGGCTCCTGAGGGGCTGTCATCCAATTTAGGGCTGTCGGACCATTTTCTGTGAGGACTTCTGGATTTGCGCTTCGGACTGTCGATTGTTTTGTAACTTTTTGGAGCATCCCTTTTCCGATGGCTTTTACTGCGCTCTTTGTGGCTGGACTTGAGCTCCCGATCCTTCCTGGATTTCTCCTTGTGCGCTTTGGCTGACCGGGATTCCTTGTTGCTACTCTTTGAGGACAATGACTTGGGGTGCTCCTCACTCTCAAGGAGTCTCTTGGAGGATCCCGATACTCTGTCCTTGGTGGACCCGGACCTGCTGGATGCCTCCAGGCTCTTTTCTGACTTTCTCTCTTTTTCTGCCTGTTTGCTTTTCATCAGCTCACGAATGCGCTTGTGCTGATGGTGCCGGTGCTTCTGTATCCTCTCGCTCCTGTCCGCTTTCCTTTCCTCATTCTCCCTCCTGTCCAGCTTGAGGGCCACATCATCCGAGAAGGTATCCGAATCCGAACTGATATCATCGTACTCCACCAGCGGCTTGATCATCGCGCCCAAGGGTGCCGCTGTCTCCTGGGCTGCCAGCGGTGACTCCTTGGAGTGCCTGGACTTATGCCTCTTGTGCCTGGAGGCCAGCCGGTGCCTCTCCTTGCTGTTCGAACTCCCGCTGCCAGGCCCGTGCTGCGAGGACCCCCCGCCGCCCCCATCCTTCTTGCCCCCATGTCTCTCCGGATTTGGCATTCCTCCTCCACTGTGCTCGAGAGAGGGGAGGGGGGGAATCCTCCAAAACCCCCAAACTTCAAACTTCCTCAGCGCCCGCTCCTCGCACCATTCACGCCGGCCTCGGCCCTCCCTGCCGCCAACACCCCCCTCCTACATGGGGAGCGGGGCAGGGAGCGCGGCCCCGCGGCGCCTCGAGGTCCCGGACGAGGCGGAAGGGGGGTGGGGGG